>JAGDQP010009612.1:3600-27421 GCA_022664845.1 Lepisma saccharinum
AAGACATGGAAATAAACGAAATTTTATCGCTTCAGAATACACAGTCTGCGTTATCCCCCCTCCCCAGCTGTCTGTCATAAGTTTTTAACCTTTATGGGATGAATATCTATCAGTAGCAATCGCGATCATCATTTACAGTGCTTAATTCCTTGACGAAAATAATTTGAAATTCAGGCAGGGAATTGAACCAAGAACCTTGAGAATGAGAGTCTCACACACTGACCACTTAGCTAAACAGACCATTACAAATGCGTTGTTAAATCAACCATTAAACTCGCTACTGTCAGTAAGTTACGCAGTATACCCTCTGATTAATCTTACACATTAGCATATACCTTCTGTTAAGATCCGTATACCATTTACTTTTGTTTCGTTTATTTGTTTAATTAATTGCCTGTTCCGGTGATATTACTACCGTCAAATACTTATGGTTCCTCTTGATCGGAAAAACGTTAAGAACAGGAAAAGGAAATAACTACAGGATGTGGATCAGTATAATTTTGCTATCTTTTCACTACAATAATACATTTTTTTAGAAATGTGCACAATGTATACAGTCAATTTGATCAGATATCTTGTGTACAAGTCTTGAGTAATGTGAGATTTTACTTATGTTTTCAAAACAAGGTAGAAGTTTGACTTTTTCGATACATGGAGTAAGTCCCAGCATACTATACTGAATAAATTTATAAAGAATGGAACAAGTAAGACTTATGTGTTGACTCCAGAAACCAACGGATACAAGTGAGAGATGACAAAGAGAAAGAAGTAAGATATAATATTTTATATATAACCGAAATTGTAATATTTTATGCAAAAAATAAACCTTGCACTTTAACCTATTTCGGGTTCCATCATACAAAGATTGTCTTGAATGTTTTATTCGTTAATGTCACTTGTATCCCTTGGCTTCAGAGTCGACAATTCGACATAGAGAATTGTAACTGAATTTGAACTGATATAGTAGTAGTGAAAAAGTCGCAACAATCTTATTTCTCATTCGCTCAATGCAACAAATTATGCATATAATTTCGTTGTTATTGTCTACTAGAATATAATTAAAGAATTTTGCGCTCTCTCTTGTTTTTGTAAAAACTTCCCTATATTTAAAGGGAACATAATGTCTGTTTAAAGATTCATAAATTTAGCGTATACTCTGTGAAAATTCTCGGAGTACAGCATTGCACGCGCGAATGATATTTCGTAGCACTGTTACGTAACACATGTGTAGTGTAAATACAACTTCGAAATCTTCATTTTCAAGCTCCGGCAGTGGGTAGTTGGTTAAGGCGTCGGCTTCTTGAGTGAAAGGACCCGGGTTCAAATCTCGGCGGGTACGAGTACTTTTTCTTTCAAACTATATTTCTATCTCTTAATATTTATTATTAATATTTGCTTTCTTGCATTTTCGTAAATTTTCCTAGAGTAGTACACCATGGGTTAGAGTAAGGTGAGGTGAGGTTATGTAACTTTATACTTTCGTTTCTTTCTTTCAAAATAAATTTCTATCTGTTTGTGCGAACCTATCTTTACCTAACCTCCGCTAACACATGGTCACTAAAATGCAAGAAAACAATTATTATTAATAAATGTGAACACATCGTGACACATTTTACAAAATGGATACTGCAGCACAGGAATAATACTTGGAAGGGATTCTCATAAGCTGTGGTAAGTGAAAAATTTTACGCAAATTCTACGACTCCCTTAAGTTTGTAAAGCATACTCGAATTTACAGAAGTCAGATACGGCAAACGTGCGAATTAACAGATGAGGGGGAAATTCCCCCTGGGAACATGCATGTTGGAACACGTATAATGCATAATATTCATTTTATCACGCTATTTTCTTATCAACAACATATCATCCCCTCTGTAAAAATACCTTAATTCGCACACTGCGGCAACGATAAAAAGTTTTTCCATTTTTCGTCCTCAACAAATTCAGGATGATATCATCAACTTAGGCTCGCCGCATTGTTACAGGAGAAAAGGAAACAAAGAAGGCACTTTAAAACAACACCTTTGAGAAGTGTCAGAAGAGGGGTCGCTGAACAGGAGAGTATGTATGTAACATCTGGAGGACCAGGAACACCATTGAACCAAGATGAGGAACCGAATAAGAAGAGACACAGAACACCAGACGAAGAGGAGGCGAGTAAAAGACATATATACGAGAAAGAAACAAAAGAACTGAAAGTACGCTTCAAACGCAGAAGGAAGAATAACGGAATTGGGAAAGAACCAAGAAAAACTAGAAAAAGAAAATGCGAGACTTAGGGAATGCGAAATTAAGCTGATGCAATGACAGACGAAAGTAGATGAACGGGAACAAGATATCGATAAATTGGAAAGAACTAGCAACGAATTAAAACAGGAAGTAATAACTAGTAGCATCAGAGTTAATGAATTAGAAATCAGACAGAATCTAGAAGACAGGAGACAGAAGAGAAATTGCAGAAACAGGAAGAAGAAATACGAATATTGTACGCCGAAAATATAAGGTTGAAGGAGACCAAGGAATCATCAAGGGAATCAGCTGTACCAGCTGTCAGCTTTGCAGACATGCTGAAGAAAGACACCAAGATACAGGAAAAAACAAGAATTATACAAATAACCAAAAGAAACACGAAACCAACTATCTTAATAAGACCCAAGCAAGATGAAACACTAAAAGACACAAGGGTGAGGATCACCAGAACAATACAAAGAAATTACCAGATAAACTTCCAAATGATCCAGATTAAGACTGCACTGATTTTGCAGATGGCATCGACCCAGGATGAGGAAAGGCTACTGAACAATCCAAACATGAAAAATAACTTCGAAATGTCCAACAGAAGTGAGAAGATGAACCCTCTGATGATCATCTATGATATCCCCACCGAGATGAAGGAGACAGAGGTCATAGAGGAATTGCTGGTGAGGAACTTCCAGAGTATTACAGAAGAACAGATGCAGCTCATTAAACCTTAGTCCAAAACAGGACCAAGGAATCAGGATCGATACCACCTGGTATTCGAGGTACCATGACAAGTAAGGGAGATTTTGCTGCAGAATCCTAAGGTATATATTGGATACGAAGTCACAAACGTTAAGGACTTTCTCGTTGTCACGACTTGCCTGAAATACTTTGACTATGATCACATAGCAAACTATTGTAAAAATGATTCCAGATGTGGAACATGCGGAGAAAAAGGACAGAAGAAAAGTGAATGTAAGGAAAAAGAAAAGAAGGTATCAAAGGGGTAAAAAGTGAGGGGAAACAACAAGATCGTCCTCAATATAAATTAAGCCTCCAAAGAACCATAGATAAGTTCGATTATGGACCATAATCATGATCGAGCCGAAGTCCAGGACACTATACCTAAATAGAAACTCCCCCCGTGCAAACAAAAAGGAAGTCTGGAAAGACTATTAGAGTATAGCAAAAGTAAAAATATAGCAGTCATAAATATTTGGCTATCAAATAGTTACACAAAATCAACAGAAAATTGCCTCTTAATTAAGTCAGGGCATATTAACTTTGAAGAAAGTAACCAAATCGTCATACATTACATAAATTCCGAACTGCAGACCTTCCCTAGGGGTTTTGCGCTATTTGGTAGCCTTGTCGCATGACATATTTGAATTGGAGGAGACGGAACATGAAATCATAGAAGTTCGTGATAACCAAAACCTTGAAATGTATCTATCCAAGAACAGATATGGCTGTGGATTCATGTATGCCAAATCATCAATGGAGTATTTCCTGGAGGATTTGGGTCTGATATTGGAACTGCTAGTGGATCTACAGGGAAACATTACAAAAGAAAATTACAATACCGGCAATTGGGATGGTCCTTTGGAGAGGTTCCATACATGGTTCTAAGGAAAATAAAAAAGTGGGAAAATAAAATAGGGAATACTGGATTATAAATAATAATCAGTGATATGACCTTCTTTAGAACCATATAAGAAGTACTGGATAACATCATCCCAAAAAAACACGATGAGAATGAGTATAAGGATTTAAAAGAAAAGGAAACTATGGATCTGTCAACAGTAGAGCGTGGGGAAGAAATGGAAATCAACACCAAAGAAATAGGAGCAGGAAGAATAGAGGAAAAAACCACTCCCCGGAAAAAGAGAAAAATATGGAGATCCTAGATCTCAAGATTATACACGAGAAAGATGGGAAGAGGATAACCCTGGTGGAGGATAACCCACGCGGGACCTGGAACACGATAGAAGGTGCAGGTGACCATGAAGGAAGAGAGACCAGAGGGAGAATTGGTAGAGAAGGAAGATAGAAGTAACCTAAGCTTCAACCCAAACAAATTCTAGGAGGGACAACACCTAAATTATAATTTATCAAAACTGGAGGAACCACAGATGCAGACGGCTGCTCACATGATAGTAGTAAGAAATATTTATCAACAGGGCAAAACAATAATCTTCCCGATTATCTAGGAGGTCAATAAAATCATCTTGGAGCAAACGGAATCACTACCAACCCTCCGGATTTGCCGACGTTAATAGACTAAATATTTTAGAAGAGAGAGGAGTCATTTCAGATTAATAACGTTTACGGGCAGTTAGTTATGGCATATGGACGAATTGCATTCAATCCGGCCGAAAAATTCCCTGCCTGCTACGTCCACATTAGACAACAGCAGCCACGTTTAAGGTGGTCCAAATCAACCTGGACAGATGAAAACTGGCAACTTCTGAAATTAGATATTACTGCGGAAAGGAAGAGGTGGACGTAGTTTGTATGCAGTAGCCTTATACGTACATAGGAAAACTCATAGGAATGCCGATGGATGCCGTAACAATACTGCCAGAGGATCCCAATCCTGTGGTAGGGGTGGTGATATTTAACAAAGACATAGAAGTTTTGGTGCATCTAAAATACGTAGATAAATGGACATTATGTGTAGATTTGAGGAAGGGAAGCCACAAAATTACAATAGGGAATATATACTGCCAATTCTCCCTTCCGAGGGACATCTTTGTACAAATAATAGAAGATGTTATTCTGAATGGATTTTATAATGTAGATGGGATCATTTTTTTGTACTTAAATTCTAAATCTTCACTCTGGCACTGCCCTTGGACTGATCAACACGGAGAAAACTTTGAGGACCTGATAGAGCAACATAACTTAACAGTCGTCAAAAGAGAAGGACAATCTTCAGGGGCAGGACCGGACTGGAAACAACTATAGACGTAACAATGACAAGGGGGGATATATGTAATCATTTGTATGACTGGTACGTGGACGCATATGCAACCACAAGTGTCCACGGCGCTGTCCGCTTCGCTATAGATTATGAAAGAAACCAGATTAATAATGAACAAGAGCAAATCACTAAATTTAATTATAATGTAAACAAACTAAACAAGAAAAACATCTGGAAGGCCTGATACTTCCACAAATAGACGAAATAGAAATAGAGTAAATATACTCTTTACTGTATCGTTGAAATATAGTTCAAATTTCAACCTACTTTCAACATAAAAATGAAAACATAAAACATATAGTTATTTTCATTGTATTTCCTTCATATTTTGTGCGACGGTCATTCAATAAGTAGTGACAAATGTCTCTAGTTCTAAGAATATCCGCATTAACTGAGTGGTCTCTGTTTCAAGTACTTCACCTCGATGTCATTAAGTAGCGTCAAGTTGCGAATCAACGAGAAAGTGAAAACAAATGTGCAAAATTTGCTCGAACATCAAGGCAAATATTTCCTTACTGCTGGCATAAAAAGACCAGTAAACAATTGGAGTACCATTATAGCAGGGTAGTTATAGTATGTAGATGTATTAAAAAGAAGAACTTTCTTCTTTCTTCACGTGACCAGTTGGAGTATGCAAATGTACAGAAAGTTGGATGACGTAAACTTGGCAACAGTGTAGGTAAAAGTTCAGGTCAGTGAAAATATTGCAACATTGCGGGTCAAAGTCCAGGTCACCTTACCTCTTATCAGTTACACGTGATATTAATAAAGATTAGAGTATATAGAGGGCAGTGTTGTTGCATTTATCATAAGTAGCGTGGAGCTCTAGTCATGGGGAAGCATCAGGAGCATCAGTATGAACATGACGTTGAAGAAGAAGTAATTGAGTTGTCAGCGGAGGCTGAGGAGGTAGTAGATACTTTAGCATTACTAGATAAAGAGGATGATGAAGAAGAAGAAGGTGATCTAACAATATTTAGTTTCTTAAAATCTGGAAAAAAAGGGGAGAAGATCGACGTTCACCTTCATTATTATCATCCTATGTAGTGAAAGATGATGATATTGAAGAGGTATATTCTTGTATAGTTCCAAGGAAGCCGAAGCAGCAGCTGAAAGGGAAGAAGCGTATTTTTGAGAAGGTGAATTATCCTGTGAAGAAACGTTTGTTTTATGGGAAGGACTCATCAGTAGAAGTTGAAGATAACTCACCGTGAATATCAAGAGGAGAATTTCAGTGTTAGTGAGATCAGGACGAGTATTGTTAAAAGCGGTAAGACCATCTATAACTCAGCTTAATTCAGCAGCAGCAGCAGCACCTGCCGTAACAGCATCGTCGGGATCATCACCATTGGTGAAATCTGCCCGAGTACTGGTGAAAGCGGTTCCATCATCAACAGCAGCAGTAGCAGTAGGAGAACGTGTAAGTAAAATAATATTGAAAATTTCCAAGTGCAGATGTAAAAATAAGTGGGAGGATGAACAATGTATACGACGTGCATTAAATAAGTGGAATCCTAAATTGTATTTAATTTGCGAAGGTTGTTCTAATAAAGAAAAGAATCAAACTAGTCATGCCTGTTTAGGTTTTATCAAGCCTGAAGAATTGGTTAGTGGTGAAGAAATAGAAGAACGTTTTCGAAAACGGGTGTGGTATTTGATATTGAAACCATCTACAATGAATTAACCATAAAAAATACATAAAGATCATCGTGATGTGATTGATGATGTTGATGATGAAGTGATCATGAAGAATATGAAATTTGGATTATGGCGTGTGGAGAAGATACATATGTCTTCAGTGATTGACATATTACATAAAAAAGATAAAAACGGAAAGAAGGAGTGAGGACATTGTAAGGAAATAAGAAAAAAGTGAAGTGAAAATATGTCTGATTATAAGTGTACATTTTGTGTGGGGTATATATAACGGAGGGGTGTGTTGTGAAAACGTTCAGGACATATTTAAAGGAAAATCCTATTCGATGTAATGACTGCAAATTAAAGGTTCCTCATAATAACTGTATATATATGTGGAATACAGGAAAAGTGTTGTCAAACATTTGCTGAAAGAAGTAAAAGATCATGTACTATTTATGGAGTATTATAAAATTTGTGAACGACAGGGTCATGTAAGTATTTGTATGAGTACTTTTTTTTAAATTTGTAGAGAATTAGTTCGGAATAGTGAATTTATCGCACAACATATACCGGATATTGTTCATGAACAATTTGCAGTGGAAAAAACTTTAACCCTGTGTTTAGAAGAGTACATCATTGACATACAAGGTTCTAAAATATATTCAAATGAATTTATTATGAGAGGATTTTGTATAGTTGCATCTGATGACACTCTTTTACTTCATTGCTTAGTAAATCTTCCTTGTGAAATTACAGAATTGGGATTAGGTTATCATAAACAGGTGGCTTGGTTAACACATAATTTTCATAATTTAGAATGGGACACTTCAAACGGATATAATGTAGCGCACATTAGAAGAATAATTTTTCAATTGTGTACAAGTGAAGGTAAATTCTTTTGTAAAGGTCTCGAAAAAGCACAATGGATTAAGAAACTATTCCATTTGAAAAGTGTTTGTAATGTAAATGAAAGAGAATGTCCTTCATTGAAAACAATGAATTTGAACACTGCAATGTTAAAATATACAGATCATAATCCTGTAGAAGTGAATGGTTGTGCACTAAGAAACTACTTACAATTGCAGTATTGGATGAAAAATCAGAAAATCTTGTTGCAACATTATCTGCCATGCAAATGTAAGAAGCATGTTCAACTTGTTCTTGTAAAACAGTTTACTTATTGTTCGTTATAAATAATAATAATAATTACATACTATTCTTTATTTGAAAATACCCTTAATAATAAAAGGATTATGGAAATCATATAAATAAAAATAGATTTGTTTAAATTTATATTGAAATTTTATTTACATTTTTGTTTTTGTTTTATAATGTTTTTACAAACGATTTTACAATTACATCATTTTTCTTAAGATTTGTAGTATGAAAGCAGATATTACATTTTTCCTCGTACACTAAACTAAATAAATACAATACAGAATAATAAGCAAAGTATAGAATTAACATGCTGAATTAGAGTTTTGTTCACGTTATATATTTTGCAATTACGTTTTAAAAATTTTACAATTGGTTTAGTAGGTTCATTTGCAAAACTGTCAAAATATTTTCCTCGACCATTTTTATCAATATAAATAGCAGTCCAATGCGTTCCAGGAGCATATGATGGACTTAAATTTATAATAAGTGCCGCTGGATATTCAATTTGTTTGGGTAACGTATCTGAAGAATAAATTCCAGTCCTGTAACACAACTTTTAATATTTCATACTCCACATCTGAATTAGTTTCACTAATTGGTGTTGGTTGATAGAATGCTCTATCTTCAAGTAATATAAAAGAACGTAAATGATGATATGATAAAAACTTTGTATATACTGAAGCGTCTTTTAACGCACACCTAAAAATTGTAAACTGATGAAGAGGATGAGCACAACTTTGTGATGGAAAAGTTAAAGCATTATAGTTTGGACACTTAATATCTTCTAAATTATTCATTGTTCTTTCTAAAAGAGACTCTAGAAAAGCTTTATGTACTTTCCATGTTCGTATACACTTTCACTGTGGGAGGTATACCTAGTAACAATGTTTTTAACTTCCTTGTATTCAACTTCGCCTTCAATCCAGTTTAAACCAAATACATGCTGACCAAATATTCATTTGCAAATCGTACACTCGAAGAAGTAATTTTTGATATTAGAAAGGGAGGTTTGAAAAGCCAGGGTTGAAAACTATTGACATCATGATTAACTATGGCTAATTCTTTCACTATAAAATTATCTTCTTCACCGTACTCAAACGAAAAAAAGTGTACGACGATTTTCTTGGTCAATCTCAAACTGAGTTAAATTTAAATTATGTTATCCGTATATACATTTCTATCTTTGTATATCTGAATAAGGGAGTCAAATTGAGCGTAAACAACTCATGTAATAGAATGTGCTAAATTTTCACTGAACCCTATCTTTTAGATTTACAAGAGAATCCTTAATAACATCTCGTGTAGAATCATCTAAATTATTAGTAGGAGAATGAATAAAAGCATAAAGAGTATATCCATTAGGGTAATCAGAATGTGTAACCGAATGACTTACATTTTCATGAAATATACCAGTTCCGGAAAACAGGGTGTGATAACTTCGAACGTATAGATGATTTGCATAATCAGGGGTAAGTGGAGTGGGAGGATAAAATTGGGAGCCAACTTGGACTTGCAACTTATTAATTTTAAAAGTTTGAAAGTTAAATGCATTTTTATAGTATTTTCCATTGAATGCAGTACTTACAAGAAAACCTATAAGGAGAGCCTTTGGTACATTTCCAAGAAATATATTATCAAGATTATATGAAGTAACATTTCCAGGAATAGTGTGTACTCTTGTTTACACTCTAGTTAATGGTAATTTTGCTGTATCATGAGTCATAAAAGTGTTTAATTGCAAACCTAATCAGCAGAAATATTAATACGTCGAACGTATAAAATAATATCTTCTAATTTAACTCTAAATGAAGAATTCTCAGCAACCATTAAACAAAACGCATCTTTAGTACGACTTAACTTTATACGAAGATTGACTTTATTTGGAAGAATACGATTTAATCCAGAAATGTCTGTATGAAGTCGTCCATACATATCAAAGAAAACACTACCGGCAGTAATCGATTTCCGTTTATAAAAACCAACAAAGTTCTCATCAAGACTATTAAAATATCCTCCAGTATCCTTATACCATGATGCAGTGGTTAAATGAGTTTTACTTGCATCTTCAGAATAATTAAGTAAATTGTCAAAATATGATTGTAATGAATATGTACCATTTGAGGAAGAAATTATTTTATCATTTAAAGAAACATTCTCATCACCAAATAGTGCATCAAAAAATATTTACAGGTGCTACATTATCATCTTCTACAGGTGGTGCACCTGCTGCTCCTACATTTCCTTTTGTTACTTTACACTTAATATAAAGATAAATATGTGCAGGAAAAATATAATCAGAAGTATCTCTGGTACAAGATATTCTAGAGGTTCTTCTGAAGAAAGTGATGAAATTGGTCGATATTCTACTAATTGGGATGATTCAATAGCGGTCTGTGTCATAGGGACAGAAACTAAATCAAATTCATTAGTACAGCATTCATTACTTTTTGATGTGAGAAATGACATTTTTAATTGAAAATATTTCTAGACTTCTTAGAAACACGTTTTCTTTTTTAATACTGGTGGTCCAATACGTAGAGGAGCTTTACGTTTACGTGTCTTTCTTTTACCGTTACCACTAAGAAACTGACCGATTTTATTTTCAGCTTTTATTCTTAAAGTTGTACTTGCTTACGAACTCTACTTTTAAGAGACTCTTTAATAGGTCGATTTTCAAGCAAATCACCTGCAACTTGAATCCCTGTTTGTAAAGCTTGTCTACCTACAGCTTTTACAACTTGTTTAATTAATGGCATAGCAAATCGAAATAACCCTCGAAATAAACTCCCAATCCCATGTCCACGCTGATTAACAGGCCCGGCAAAGTAAAGTTTACCTCTACCTTTATGTAATATACTATATTTTTCATTTTAATGATGATGAAGATGAGCGTTTAAAGTGAAGTGTTACTGTCAACGTTCCAGATGTGAATGCTAAATTTCGTCCTGCATGATTCTTTAGTAGTATTTCTACAGTGTCAAATGAAAGCTTTGAAAGTGGAAAATAATGTACATTTTGAAAATCTATAGTTTGTACTTTACCATGATGATTTCCAGTCTTACTTACAATTCGTAAGACAGGCGCTTTTGTATCACCTACAAATTGAGGCTGAATAATATCAGAACAAATAAATACTTGATGAGGATATCCAATGTCTAAAAATGCTTATTTAGGAACACGATTATCTTTTAAAATATTAATATCAGGTTCAAAACCTAATTGTAATACTAATATAGGTGATAGACGTAAAGATTTTATATTGTTATTAACTTTTATAGTAACTACATTTGAATATTCAAATTTTATATGAGGATTTACTTTATTTAATTCGTCTAACAACTGATGAACAGTTGAATAATATCCTTCAGTTATTTTATGTTTTACATTATCATACCATATTATATTTTGACCCTTAATTACATTATCACACGTTATAGGAATATGAATTTCACTTAATTCTACCATCCATGAATTGTTTAAATGTATACGATTATTAAGTATATTGAAAAAATGTGATGGACTATTATTAGAATAAGTTTGAGTACTTCCATTAGAAGAAAGTGTAATGTAAAAATTATTATCACTACTCTCAGAAATCATTTTCTTTTAAAATGGAGTGTAACGCTTGACGTTCCAAATTGAAATGGTATGTTTTTCCCATGTGCATCTTTTAAGTCTACATGAAGAGTATGAAAATATTTCTTTGGAACTTTAATATATTGTGGACAATAAAATAGAAAAGATTTATTTTTTCTATACTGATAATCATGAATGCCAATTTTTCTTATTAATTTCCCATAAACAGGTTGATTTTTTACTATATCAATACAAACATTTATTTCTGAACGAATATGATAATCAAGATTTGTATGAAAAGGTGCACGAACATTTAAAAACCGTGGTTTCTGTTTTGAATTCACTCGATAAAAGTTAACTATACGTGTACTAACTTTAAAATCATTAGTAAATCCTAAAATATGTTTAAACCAGGTGTCATTGCAAAAAGATATTGACGATTTTTAATTCGATTATATGAAATATAAATTTTATCTCTAGATTTTTCATATTGAATAATGATAGGATTTTCTTTTACTAGCATAGGACTATAATTCATCATACGTTCAACACTAACCATTTCTACATTCTCAATTTTTTCATTAAGAAAGCTATCTTCTTCAAACATATGTAAATTTTCGCTCTCTTTTCCCGTCTGTTTACTTATTTTTATTTTAATAGTATCTAAAATTGAATGTATAGAATCATAATATCCGGGTGGAAATTTTATATTATACTCTAGGATATTTTTATCTCTCAATTGTATAATAAATTGTTCTTTTATTTGAATATTATAAAAAGTCAATGGAATAGAAAGTCCGCTTAACGCAACCACCCAATTTCCTGTTAAATGAATTGGATGATAAAGTTTTGTAGTATATGAACTTGTTATATTATCAAATATGTTATTAGAAACATTTGATGGTAAGGTAACATAAAATTCATCAGCTTGTTTTTCTGAAAGCATGTTTACGACTGAACTACTTTTCCTTGAACCCAACTATTCATAGATGAAGGATAACCTAACCATTTTACATAAATCCAACCCTTTTTACATTTTATTACTTTTTCAATTAAGTAAGTGTTTTCTTTTCTATAAACACTTTTTGTAATTCTTCATGATAAAATGAAACTGTCATAACACCGCCATTCCAATCACGAATTTTATAAGTAATAGGATTACTTTTAATACATTAATCAATTAAAAATATTTCATCAGACCATTTTGGTAAATATCCATTTTCTAATTAATGTTTATATTTACTTACTCGAACATAATCTCCTACTTGAAATTTACATTTTTTCATATCAAATTTTTGCTTACCATATAATCTTTCCCAAATTTCATTAACATTAGAATCGTTTACTTCTACAGGTGCATATTTAATGGATGATTGTTTTGTATAATTATAACTTTTTACAAGATCTTGTAAAATATGAATATAACGATAAGTATTTTCAGCAGTAAAGAATTTATAATTTTTTTCTTTTAATGTGCGAAAAAAACGTTCAATAAAAGCAGCTTTAATTTCATAATGTACACTATAATCATTCACTTCATATTCCTTAAAAACACGTTTTACATGACAATTATAAAATTAAGTTCCTAAATCAGTTTGACAATGAAGGGTAATTTTTTTACTTAATACTAAATTTTTTGCTTTTGCTATGACAGGACCTGTTTAATTTTTCACAGGAATACAGATTGCATATCGACTACAAGCATCAATAATACATAAAATATATTTATATCCATCATTATACTTTCCAATATTTTGCATATCTGCTAAATCCATTTGTACTAACTCATTTGGTGCATTATTATAATAATTTTTTTTCGAAGAAAATGTTTACGTGCAGGAGCATGTAAAGCGTACGTATCTTGTGAACCTAGCAATTTTCTTACTTTTTTCTCAGAAAGATTTGTTTTCTGTTTTAATTTAGATATACTTCTTAAAGAATTTGAATTTGAATACGCATAATAAATTTTATGAAGTGACATTTTAAATTTTATATTGTTTATAATTTTTAAATAATGAACAGAAACGTTTTCTTATTTTTTCATTAACACTATTTTTCTTTTTCTTTAATACTTTATTACATTTGTATTTCATTAACTTATTAGGAGTATTTTTTCTCTTATGACTTTACGAAATCAAGCACCAAATTGAAAATTGATTTATTTTAATTGTATATTAATATCTTCTAATAATTTTTTAAAAACTTGAATACTAGTTGGATTTCTAGGAGTCTTTCGTGTTCTTACCATATCATTGATAAGATCAATAGTATTCGAACCCAGTATTACTTTATTATCTATATATACTGCGCCAGTTTGCTCCCAAGTGATACGATTAGAAGCTTGCAGAAAATTTCAGTCTTTTTAGCAAACGATTTTGGTACTGAACTAATAATATATTGAATTATGGATAACATATTTGAAGATTGAGAATTATAAACTGGTAACACACGTGGGTTTTGACTTTGTGGAGTATATTTTAAATAACGATGTAATGCTTGTTGGTACATTTTCCATATTTCATCTGTAGAAATTTCAGTTAGTTTTAAAATTTCGTCCATTTTATTATCTAAACTTGTTTGATGGGACTTTACAGATTTCATAGTGGAATACATTTGTGCGGTTGCATTTTCAGGAATTAGTACCATTTTTTAAAATTGTGAAGACATTTTTTTAAACATTAAATAAACTTCCAGTCACTGCATTTAAAATTGGACCAAGTAATAATGGTAATAAAGCACCACCTTTTGCAATAATAGTTTACGTTTCTTTTTTAAACTTGAACGTTTAAGGGAAACTGCACGCAATGACTTCTTATGTCGACGTAATCTCTCCTTCTGATGATCAGAGAGTTCAAAATTACCATTTAAAACGTTTTTCCTACTTGTGCAATAGTTCGAATAACACCAGCAGACGCATTTTCAACTAATACTTTACGCTTTTTATTTTTACATTTACAAATTGCTCAGAGCTCATTAAAATGATGTTTTATGCTTGACAACTTAATGAGAACTGACTTGAATTAGTTTATTATTGTCTTTTACATGTGCAAAGATATGTATAATCTCATCTTTAAATATATTTGTTCGTAAACAAAGTATTTGATGTAGACTGAGTTAAATCAAACAGTAAATATGAATGAGGTTCGGCAGTAGCATTTTCAAACACTTCAACAGTATAAGTTCTTTACTATACTGTGACGTAACTTGTCTTGCTAAATGTTGTTTTGTAACTTATCTCTCGGATTCTTAAAACATATAATATAGTGATTCTTTAATGAAATGTCCCGTGCATGTTTTCCTTTTGGAAATAAATTCTGAACTATAAAAATTACATTTAAATTCCTATGGTGAGGGAATTGTGAGAATAGATTACTAACGTCTGTATTAGTTTCACTCATAAGATCATCAAGAATTAGAAATGAATTTTCCTGACTATTAAAAGTATTCATATCAGGAATTCCAAAATGAAACCATATATTAGTAATCTCACTAGATTATTTAGGTATCACAGCACCATAGCAAAAAACTATTTCTTCAAATTGACTAGAGAACATCTTTTCACGATGAATTAATAATTTGTTTACAAAATAGGTTTTCCCAGCTCTACTTGGGCCTGAAAAAGGATGGTTGCAGGATGAAGAAAGGGTAACATCATAGACTACAGACAAAAGAGAAATGAACTATGACTTGTTAACTTTTCTTCTTTTATAGTAAAAAGGTAGTGTTTCGAATTCATTATGAACTTTTCATTGGAACATTCTGATGTGTCTTTAGTTCAGGTCTAGATATAATTTTGAAGCCTGACTCCCTATAAATCCTGTTAGGATTCCTTATAACTTTCATCTCGTAATTATGTTTTACTAAATTTAGAAATGTTCGAAATTAATGGTTTTCAAAGCACGTACATTTAAAGTAATACCGCGAATATTTTAAGTCGGTTTAATCTTCCCCGTTTTAATTTCCTTTTCCTTATAAGAATAATTTTTCGTTCCCAACCCAATGAAAATAGGGATCTCCCAACCTTGTTTAAACTCATTTGTTAAGTCCCCTAAAACGATCCTATATGAAGCGATGGTTGTTTATTTCTCTTTTGTCTATGAAAGATTGAATCTGTATCAGTATATATTACATTTTTATACCTACTGTTTCTAATAAATGAAATAATTTAAGTCTAGCCCATGATGTAATAAAGCCTACTAAATTTACATTAGAGAAACTAAGTGGAGTATTAACATTTTCTAAAGCCCTGTATGTTACTAACAAGGTCTTTTCTCCGATCAGAAGAACATTATGTACTTCAAAGTGACTTGTTCCAAGAATTTCCAAGAATGATTTAGCATCATTAACAACCCTTGTCTGTGTTAAATCTGTTCTCTGTCCCCACTTCCCAAACAGAGAATTTAAAAATAATTTTGCAATATAACGCATACCAGGGTTACTACTAATGTTATCAGGATTCAGTTGTATACCTTCATGCTCTGCATACTCCTTAATATACTTCTGTTTTTCCTCATCCGTAGTACAATAAGGTGGAAACCCAGAAGCTTCCTATTTCGTCTGCAATAAGTTATTTACATCATCTTTAAATAACCCCTCTTGCATTTTAAACTCGTAAATTTCATAAGTGTCTAGAATGGTATACCCTTTCTTTACACTCACATACAATTCAGAAGTGGAAAATGTGCCGGTGAAACAACGTTTGTTCACAGTATGGTTACAATCTCCACTATTCATTTCTTCCATACAAGTGCGACATAAGCCGAATACGAGGCGTCGATTAGCATTATATGGTAATAAAGGAATAGCAAGATCTGAGGGAGAAAGAACTCTACAAAACACTACTCCATGAATGTTTATGGGATCAGGACATGCTTTTCCCCGGTATATGGTAGGTTTTCCAACTGGCAGAGGATTGTTTTTCATCATATAAGGATAGAGACTACAAATGTAAACGTATTAGATAAATTCGTCCTCTATGCATTCATAAAAAGAACGGAAAAGTCCTTCCTCTTTTTAATGCCTCCTTAGGGATTAATCCACCTTCAACATTCTTTTAATGATCTTTCATGAATTTCCGAACTTGAAGATTTTTTCACTTCACGATCCCAAACACAATCATAGATTTCTACCACTTTAAGCTTACAACCCTTTTCAAGGTACTCCTTTCTTTTAATGGTGGTATTATGTCGGTCATTTAATGTTTCGCCATTCATGTCATTAAGAGGCACATAATGACTGTTTAATACATGAATGACCGTGCCAGAAGCATCCATAGAATTCATAAGCAGTACGATGTTTATTATCATACCAGTCCACTTTAAATCGTCCAAATTGGGCTTCATCACCATGATCAGCCGTATGAATAGAAATATTATCATCTGCTATGAATTCCATATACTTCAGCCACTGAAGCGCTTTCTTACTTTGAGGATTACGTTTTCGATAGCCGAAAGGAGTAATAATAGGAATGCTTTTTTCCTCTAAATATAGAGAACGAAAGCATTTCATTGCACATGCAGCAATTGAACTTACTTCAAGAAAACACTGGATCCCATCAGTTTTTTCTTCAATTAAGTCGGAGTATTTAATAACACTTTCACATAAAATTTTTACATCATTTTTACAATAACTAAGTAATTCCTCTTGTAAGTTAAAGTTTTTTTTCTTACAATCATTATGCCAAATCTTTAAGGCCTGCTGCTCACATTCCGATTTCCCTTCATCATCATCATAAAGTTCAAGCTTAGGCCACAGCCCGCTATAGCTTTGAAATTTCTCGCAATTTAAAAGGTGTGGGAAATCTCCCTTCTTTAACCTTGCGTTTAATCCTAAAGTTTCCGTTAATTTAGATAATTTAACTGGCATCAATAAATATCTCTAAAAATAATATTTCTTACACCCATTTCTATAATTTTACCACCTTGAGTTAACATTTGAGGAGTGATTTTTCTTTTTCTATGAATGTACGTGCAATAAAAACGGAATCAAAATTTGATGCATAATGAGCTAGCGCTGCCACTGTTTTAAATTTTTTGTCCTTCACGAAAAACATGTTTAACAAAACTTTGAATATCATAATACATAAAATCTCTCTCACCTTCTGAATTACCACATTCAAAGCATTTGTAATCCTCCTCCATCTTATTCTTACATTTAAAACAGCGATGAGATGCGCAAATAAGGTTTGGCCAGTGTTCACGGTCAGCTTTTTCATTTGCATTTAATAGCATCGTTTCCAGATCATATACTATATAAAGGAAATTACTTTCACGTTTCGTTTTCACCTTTTGTACGAAACAGAAATGATCTTTTTTAACGTACATGAAGCACTCTTTACAAAAATATTTACCACAAATATAAATTTTACTCTTTTTATCTCTCTTTCGACTATCGATTTTTACTCCACACTCTGAACATAATTTTACATAGTATCATACAAGCTTTCAATTCACCTTTACACTATGATTATAAAAGCATAAAAGTGAAGGGAAGGTTAAAAAACACTTATTACAAAAAATAGATCTCTGATCATCAGAAGCTTCAAGTAGATTATACTCTTCACAGTGTTGACAAAGGTATTCACATTTATAAGTCATTCGATCACGCATAGGCTTTAAACGTTCTTTACAATACTCATCACTTCCTTAAAATGGGGTAATACTCTCATTGATATCAAAGTGGTTATCCTGATGAAACGAATAGATTTTCTTTTTACTTCGCACTTTCCCACCATAAATTACCTCTGGGTCTCGACTACCTACATTCATTGCATGCATTACAATCTGTATTCTATTCCCAAAATAATCTTGAAATCGACCAATGTCATCGATATTCCATCCCAAATTAGAAATATTAACATTTGCTCTCCTGCATAGATCTTTACCTGCTTTCTCCCACTTCTTATGACTATTTTTCATGTAATACACTTTTGTACGCTTTCCTAAGGCTCGTAACTCACCTAAAGCTAAAGCTCTTGCAAGACAGTCTAGTTAGCTCTAAATTTTGGAACATGAATAATGTGCGCTTGTAAGTACTCCTCGAAGGGTAAATACTTATTATTATTCCTTCCACCTTGTCCTCGATTAGGGTCGGATATGTTAACTTTAATTATTACATTGTCAGCTAACAAGTAATTTTCATTTGAGTTCAAAACATTCTCAATCGATCGTAGAATATGTTCTTAATTCAAATGGACACGCCTTCTCCACGGAATAAAATGCTCCTTCCAATACGATCGTTTTTACTTTCAATACTGAATGCGACCCATGATTGTTCATCTACACCCGTAAGCAAATGCTCCAGTGCAAATTCAAATATGTTATCTACATACTCAGTGCTGTCAAGTTTGAGGTACCAGCTTTTCCACGTATGCAAATTTCCCTACCTTTCAACGGAAAAATACCAAATCCACGTTCGCGTTCACTTATAAATTCAAAGTAATCACGACGCCTTGTTCCCTGCTGCTGTGCTAAGTCAAACTGTGCACGCTTTACAACATCATCTACTTGATTTAATAATATTTTTCCGTCCTAGGACTTAATGGACTTTCCCAGCCTTCGTAATAATCATACGCCTCATCACATATTTGCGTACCCTCATGTGAAAAAGCACAGTTCATATCAAAAAATAAGTTGGAGTCTTTCTCAACACTACTCCGAAGATTAACAGTAGCTGTTGAGGTAGATGGTAAAGCAAAAGAAGTAGAAAGTTTTGTTGACGGACTGCAAATAGGCCTAGCCGTAGTTATAAAAGTAGTGGCCTGTCTCAATACTGAAGAAACTACATTCACCGCAGTCGAACTAGTGGTTTAAGTATTAGAGGAAGTGCTGGATGCAGGCATTACAGGTAACGGAAAAAGATCTCCAAAAAAATAGTAAAAGGTCGATTACTAGGAATGATGTTCATGGAGCCATCTTCCTTTAAACTAATGTAGACTTCATAAATATCATCCCTCTCAAATGGAATGAAACCAAATATAAAGGCTACAAAGTGATGTAGGACTCTTCCATTATTACTATCAATAGGGTCAGTAAGCAGGCAATAGTGTTGATAAGCCAGCCTAGCGTTAAGGGGGAGTCGAAAAAGCCAGCGTTTGCAAGTATAAATAAATCATTTGCATGCTCACATGCTGCAAAGGTCATATTAAAAATTACCTTCAAATAAAAGGCGAAGTGATACGAGGAAATCAAACATATTATCTTCATTTCTCGGAAAGATCCAGTGTTTACTTAGCTTACACAACTCGGTCCAAGCGGCGTACATTCAGTCACGATCTTCAAAGTTCTTCTCCTTTTGAATAAGGATTAACTGGTCTGCAACTGTTAAATTCATATTTTCTTCTTTTTCAAATTAATTTAAAAGTGAATGAAGTTTAATCTTCTTCTTCAAAGTGAAATAAATCTGGAAATTTACACACACTTTAGTTTTCACTTGAAGATCTAAAATATATTTCTTTACTTTTTTCAGTGAGTACCCTAAATAAAATAATCACTGAAAGCGCTTATCACCTTTAACTAAGCACATCAGTTTAAGGACAGAGGTTAACCGTGCGGACTTGTATATGCTTTAATGTTTCTTTTCCTTATGCGCATCTGTTTGTGTTTATGTGTATGTGTGTTTCTCTCCATGATCAAATGATCTATTTATTTCTTTTCGCGTTCCTGCACACTTACCATATACTTATCATTTTAATAGTAATCTATTTTTAGCACTATTCGTACACTAAAAAATTATCAACATTAAATGATTCCTATGCTTTTAGACAGATGTCATCTAGAAAGAAAAATATAATTTAATTAGTTTAAATTTCATAGAAATTTCAATTTTATTTAAACATTTATGAATATTATTCATTATATAACAAATAAAAAGTATTTACCTTAAATTTCTTAATGATGAAATCACTTCTAGAAATACTGCAATCTAAAAGAAAAGAAATATAAAATATGCGATTATTATTATTCACACACATTCCTAAATTTATTGTCTTAAAAATAATTTAATAGTTCTTTTAAATACATTTTACACACGCTTCCACACGCGCACGGATGCGAGCTATATTTAAAAATCATACTTTTCCCCTTCCAATGTAACCCCATGTTCCATAAATCCCAATTTTACCACTCATATTAACGTTATACAATTGCTTGCATAAATGTTAGTCTCCATGGATTTTTGTAAAAATACACTATTCGCATATCTCTTCTTTTACGTGTACATCTACTTTAAACAAAAGTTACAAGTATAGAGAAGCTATTCTTACTTTCCCTCGATATAATCACTGTCTTCAGATTATAGCTCCGTAGTTTTCCTTTTCACGGACACTGTATGTGATTACAAATCAGTTCAAATCCAGGACACTGGAGACTTTCATTCCCTGTTTACCTAGCACTCTGAGGTCCACTCAACCTCATATTAAATTCAATATAATATAAATTGCACATGATACTCCTCCGCACCTTTTAAGTTAAAAGTACTCGAGGGTGGGACTGATTACTCTCACCATCTTAATTACTTCTTTCTCTGAGTCCAAAATAATACACCACTACCTCCACATCAAGAATTTATAAAGTAAATGTATGTAAGAAAGCGCCCAATGATTTTCTTTTAAGTCATGCATAAACATTTTTCTAAATCCTTTAAGAAAAGAGCCTTAAGCGTTCACGTACCATTTTAAAGATACCCTCAACGTACGTCCTAGTGAACACCTTCCCAGCCGTAGCTCAGTACTACAAAGTTCCCATACCATTTAAAAGATCCTCTATAAGTGCGAGTAATTAATCTCACCATTTTAATTACTTCTTTCTCTAAGTCCAGAATAATACACCACTACCTCCACATCAAGATTTATAAAGTAAATGTATATAAGAGAGAGCGCCATGCTTTTCTTTTAAGTCATGGATAAACGTTTTTATGAATTCTTTAAGAAAAGTGTCTTAGGCGTTCACGTACCATTTTAAAGGTACCCTCAACGTACGTCGTAGTGAACACCTTCCCAGTCGTAGCTCAGTACTACAACGTTCCCATACCATTTAAAGGTCTTCTATAAGTGCGAGTAATTACTCTCACCATCTTAATTACTTCTTTCTCTAAGCCCAAAATAATACACCACTACCTCCACATCAAGAATTTATAAAGTAAATGTATATAAGAGAGCGCCCCATGCTTTTCTTTCTGTGTGTTATCTGCAAACAAAATAAGTTCAAACCTTTACCAACAGATAATATATTTCACTCAAGCAGTCCTTCTTTTTAAATAGCGACGAAAAATCAGAACATTACCTTCTCAAACACCACTGTACAACATTTACACTAGCTCGGATAGCGACGAAAAATTTTAACTGACCTTTACTTTTACCTACACTGTTGCCAAATTTGTCATCCAACTTTCTATACATTTGCATACTCCAACTGGCCACGCGACTTTCTTCTTCTTCTTTTTAATACATCTGCATACTATAACTACTTAGCAGGGGGTGATGTCGAAAAATTAATTAAATGGTATGATTCAAGTGATAAGCAATGTTCATATTATCGCTATTTGTATCTTTACTTATTGAACGTCTTTCGTAAATATTGAATCAGTAGTGTGTGAACAGAATTCAATGCGAAAATATAAGTTCCTTGAATACATCTCACTAAATAATCTTATCTGGCCCTGATTTATACATTCCCAAGTTCCAAAGTAAAGATAAAATCCTCAAACAAGTAACACAAACTCAGCAAATAGGTTACACAATGGTTTGTTCATATATATATATTTATTTATATTGCGTTTCACCCAAAATCAGGCAAGTTACTGTCACACTGTCCTATATTTAGCACGATTCTTTGAAACACATACAACGCCACAGTTGCAGTATGAAAATTATATGAAATGCTTCTTTGTTATGTCTTGTGTCTAATTTACACGGAAAAAGCTGGAATTCTCCTGTATTTTAAATCTCGTCACGTGTTTTCAACAGACTACTTTTTCGATTTCATGGTATACTGAAAAGCACTTTCAAAGTATTCGTCACAACAATTACTATTCTATTCAACTGTTGTCGCAAAAGTATCACACTAAAACAACGAATTATGAGAATTAGGAAAAGTGACAGAGCATTTAAAACAGAACTTGAAAAGAATTACCAAGGTTTAATACATCGCAAATCGTGATGTAGTTCTGATTTTTTGATATGTTGTTAGGACCAGTCAGGGTAATGTGAACCCAATTTTGCAGCTTCGTAAACTGTGTACTCGCTTGTTATAGGGCTCATGTCGTTGAACGATATCGATGGATGTCGTAAAATCCAATATGCCCATATCGGCCGACATGGATGTGCTACTTGGGTATGAACGTAATATAATTCTGATTTTCTACTATTTTTACAAGGAATGCCCATTTTTAAATAGGACCAACAAGAAATAGTAAAACAGGTCAGAAATTATAAAACAAAGTTACTACTTATGTACAGAATACTATTTTTCTGTAGCTAAAGTTATATTACTTCATTGTCCTAATGGATTGTTAAATTTGTCGACCACTACTAGTTTGTAAAATAATATTATTTTCGATGTTGCGTTCATGCTAAAATTTGTAGTTCCGCTCAATTGTGATAATTGCACGTCTCTTCCGCTTTCAACTTTTCAAAAATGTTTTTCCGAGAAGTTAAGAGTACAATAGTCATGATTACAATGAAACAGCTTCAATTGAAGAATAACGTAAGACAAATGTAAGTAAATATAACATTAACTAATCTTCCTGCTAAGGAGAATCTCTCTTAACAACCACATGGCCTCGAAAAAAATATGCTGATTTCTACAGTACAACTGAAACAAAAGTGTAAAATACCCCCCGGTTCTGGCCCTGCACGTTAACCAGCATAATAAATATTACTATAAATCTTGTTGGTTTGTATATGTACTTACAGTGATCAAAGATCCTTGCGGAAAACAATCAATTTTAACACATTATTTGTTCATGTCCTTCGCGTGGAAGGACGTTATTCCTGCACATTAACATGATTCAACATGTTTCTTTATCACGAAACAAAACTGACCGCGTGTTCACAACAACATGAAGTTTTATATTTTATCACCAGAGGGATATATATGCCTTCGCTTGAATAAACATCGGTTTGCCCACATGAACTTACATTAAAATGTCGGTTACCGACATGGACCGATATGGTTCCATGACGAATGCTCTATTTAAGTAGATCTCGAAGAAAAATATACCTCTTGA
>JAGDQP010009612.1:38943-58420 GCA_022664845.1 Lepisma saccharinum
ATATGTATACTCGCTTTGTTTCGCTGGGAGCGCTGTCCCCAGACCCCCTAGGAGGTTGGCCCCCCAACTTCAGTGCTTTTGAGAGGGTGCGCCTCCTTTATCTTAACCAAAATCTCCCTGCAGCACTACACCACCATGGTATCCATCTGCACCCTCCCACGGGGAGCTGCACCCCAAAAGGAAGGTTTGCCCCATTTATTGTATCCTACTCTTGGTCATACACCTTCAAAGAAAATTTCGTTTCTCTACCTTCACTGATATTGAAATTGGGTTTTTGGGGTGGCCATTTTGGATCCAAGTTGACGACTTTTTGAAAATTTTCTTATATTGTCGTGACCTACTTGTGATGGTACAGCTTCAAGTAAAATTTCATTTATCCAGCTCAAACAGTGTGCAAAATGGGATTTTGGGCGGTCATTTTGGATCCAAGATGGCGACTTTTCCCAAATGTTGTAATATTTCCCTAAACTACTCGTTATAATGCACCTTTATGAGAAATTTCGTATCTCTAGCTCAAACGGTGTGGAAAATGTTTTTAGGTCCGCCATTTTGGATCCAAGATGGCGTGTTTGGATACATCATGTAATATTTTAGTAACATACAAATGATAATGTATAGTGTTACCAAATTTGATATTTCTAGCTGCAGCAGTTTTGGCTTTGTATTCTATACAACAATGGGTTCGGCGGCCATTTTGAATCCAAGGTGGCGACTTTTTCAACATTTCGTAATATTTTCTTGAACTACTAGTGACAATATATATTTATGTCAAATTTCGTATCTCTAGCTCAAACGATATGAAAAATAGATTTCTTACTTCCGCGATTTTGCATCCAAGATGGCGTCTTTGAACTTATTAGGTAGCATTTTCATTTTCTTTTGTCGAGACCTTTCAAATGATATATTACTCGACCCCCTTTGCTATTTGAAATTTTCAAGTTGACCCCCATACCCCAATTTGGGGGGTCTGGGGTGGTACTTTTAAAGCTCAAAATTCAAACCTTTCAAAATAATGAAGGACGTATTTTTTTCGTTTGCTCATATTCGCAGTCGTTTCGAAGATACACGGGGTGGCAACGGACTTTATGGACACCTTGTATATTACATTTACTATAACTTAGCACGCAACATATTTTGTGTATTTTGCTACTAACATCTTCTTTGTAACGTAAATAACAACATAATATCAGAAATTATAAAGCATAAATATCGTGCCCCATTTTTAAGAACTGATAAAAAGATACGTTTTGTCTGTCTTTCGTGCATAACGTTAGTGTTCTATGGAATATTCCATTCATTAAGAAATACCTAGTAACCATAGGTTTCAGCGTTCATTTTCGTTTCTCCATGTTCGGTAAGGATCTTTTCTACTGGACAATTTAAATTACGTATTTCAGTAAATTTCAATTAATGGTTCAACTAAAGTAAAATTGCTTCAGGTTCCCTGTTTTGCTGTTTCAAATGCGATTACCTTACTTTTTTTTCATTATTTCCTACATACTACAATAAACCATAAATATCTTTCCAGAAGCCAGAACATGTGATAATGATTTCTCTTAAAGAAAAGGAAATTCCTACCCTTGCTCGTTGGAATAAAGTCATGTAAACATTATATTGACCACGATAGTACATAAAAGCTGTTCTAATGTATTTTAAAAGAAATGAAAGTGAATGGAAAAAAGTACAACTTATCCATGAAACTAAAAGTAAAACACAACTAAATTTAGAATACACAAGAACAAATGAAGAAATAGTAAAATGCCATTCTAGTAGCATGGCGCCAAAAATTTATAATAATATGCCAATATACGTATATAAAAGCAGAGAAAAATTTAAACAGGTTTAAAAAACTAATGTCAAAATGGGTAAAAAATATATCAAATGAAGAAGTAGAAGCAATCTTAGATTAAACTTATTGTTATATAGAAATGATCTTGTAGCATAGCAGTATTATAGTATCGTAGTATGTATATATTTTGTAAATAGGTGCTGGTTTTACATTGCACTATATTTGATCAAAAATAAAATGTATAAAATAGCAAGGTAATAATAATAAACAAGAAATGATTTGAGATGTTGGCTCACACACAAGCATCAGCTTATGTGAGCCACTTAATCTGTATATATATTTAAAAAATGTAAATCAAAAGAGAGAAAAATAAATTTAAGTTCAAATTCAAATTCAAAGCTGCCTACACCAAAGGAACTTAATGCTGAATATCTTTTCAACGAATTGTACACAAATGAATATTTCCAAGGCACAATCAGACACAAATGAAACAGGAACAATTGGCGTAAATGTAGTTTTGAAATTAACATTTTAGACGAATTTGAGCATGAAGCTCCTACCTCCCATATTTACTGTCTTATAATTTTGCGTCAAAGTAAACTAAATTTGTTGTGGCATAATCCAGCACAAGTGAAACGCAAACGATTGATATGAATTATGTCTCGAAATTTATATTTTCGACCAATTTAATAGTGAAGCTAACGCCAGAATTGAATGTCGTATAATTTTGCGACAATTTGAGCACAAACAGAAATATTTGTTGCAATGTTCAGCAGAAACGATGTACAAATGATTGTCATGAATTGATTTTTGAAACTTGTATATTAAGCGAATTTGACTTTGAAGTTTGCCTCCTAAAATTTGAATGCCGGAAATCGTTGCGACGAATTAAACAAAAATGAAACTTTCTGTTCTACTGTTCAGCACGAACGACTGATACCCATTCAGTTTCAAAATTTAGATGTTTCGAGATTTAGAGCATGAAAGAAATGTCGCATACACTTGTGACGAATTGAGGACAATGAATATTCCACTGCACAATCCAGCACAAATAATTGGCGCAAATTTCTTTTTAAAACTTACATTGCTAATTCGGTTTCAAGATTTTTTTTTAAATTTCGACGTGAAGCTTGTCCCATACTCGAAAGAAATTAAATATTTCATATATTTGCAGCGAATTGAGCACAAGGGAAACTTTCTACGGCACAATCCGGCACAAAAGAAGCACAAACTATGTTTCGAAATTCACATTTTCGGCAAATTTAAACTTGAAGCTGCTCCCCAAAATTGAGCACAAACGAAACTTTTTGTGGCACAAACTATTGCACTACTTTCGGTCGTTTGTACCGTGTTTGCTGCTGCAGCTACATGGAGGTCACGTTCCGGTTTAGTCTGTCACAGGATAAAGCAAGTTAGCGCTGCGGTTCTATTAACAATCGCCAAGGATCCCGTCTTGGCCAGCATTTCAGGCACACAAACATTCATTTTTATAAAATAGGTCGACAACGCTTACAACTAGAGTGCTTAAGGACGGGAAAACCCACAGTACATTTCAATTGTGTCGAATAGTTTATACGACGTTTGGTGCAGATAAGTCTGGGAACACTGACAATTGCGACTCCTAGTCATGATGTCCAGGTGACTGAGCTAGTCAAGCCAAGACTCCTCCAATGACATCACAATTACGTTACTACACTTTGTGGATCATAATATATTATTGGACATTATTTGACAACACTGACAGCGGAATGCTTGGGAATGGGGACATTTACAGTATTTTTTTTATTGTATTGAATAATAATAATGCCAAGTTTGGTACTGCTACGTCTAACGTAGAAGGCAGCAAATTGAAAAGAATGAATTGTAGAGAAAATAGGTTGGCAACACTGAGGACTGGGATGCCTCAGAACGGTGACACCCACAGAATTGATCTATTGTTTCCAATATCCTTTATGCCAATTTTGGAGCAGATACTTTGCACAGCTTGGCAGTAATTTCAGAAATTGAATTAAAAATAATAGGTTGGCAACACTGACGAACACTACCAATTAAGATTGTTCCTGCGGCTCTGAGCTAGTCCATCCGAGACCTGTCCAACGACACGTCAGCTGCGTCTCTACACATTATGGTTCATAATATATTTTGTGCACACGAGTTGTCAACACTTACAACGGGATGTTTGGTGATAAATCATTCACAGTATATTTCTGTTGTGTCGAATAATAATATTTATGTCAAGATAGATGCTGCTACGTTTAACATAATAGAAGCAATTTGAAAAAATAATGTTTATACCTCTCTACCTCAAGTACCTCTCTACACCTTGTAGTTCCTGAGATTTAATTTCAGGGCACAGACGGACGAATGGATTGAGCAGGATTATAAGGACCCTATTTTCTATAGCTTTGCTATCAGTGAACCTAAAAATGGATAATGGTTACTTTCTATGTGAGAAAATGTGTTTGGAAAATAAATAACAAATTAAATAACATAAAGAAACAATGCGATGATTGACGTCTGAAAAAAGAACCGGGAGGCGCTCTGACTCCACTAAACCCATGGATATAAGTGTGTACTTGCGTGACGTACTTGTGTGAAAATCATTGCCTTGATATGCAGCCAAAAAAGGGGGATATTAAACGAATAACGTTTTTCGTCGTCGAGAAAAGTCTAAATCTGAAAATCGCACAATGTTGTATAATGCCCTCATTTCAATGATTCTGCCAGATCCCCTAATGAGGGTGCTATCCCTTCAAATCGTCAATCACACACTCGCAACTTTAAAAGATTTACTGCTAAAAATCGATAGAAACCCTCTAAGACTCCACTTACTCCCTTCCCTAACATTGGTTCTACACTTACTTCAAATTGGGAATCCTGACCATAGAGGCAGAATAGAACAGAGGAGCTTGAGACTGCCTTACTGGCGAGGAGAGTGAAGCCAAGAGACAGAAGGGACGAAGCATTTCCATATTGAGCGGTACTCTATACCGTGCATTGCCTTCTCATTCTTTCTTATGGGAAGATAAATTTATTAGTGATAAGCGCGCATGTCTATTGAAACCTTCAAAATATATCGTTGTTCGAAGAACATCTGTTTTGCAGCGAATTGACAATTGTAAAATACTTGAAAATGTCCCAGATGTGTTGTGCTGTACATTTTAGTAACACGATAGGAACGTGCGTTTCGAAATGGTTACTGACTGACGCACAGAACTCGGTATAGAGGGACGGGGCCCATACAATATGGTTTAGAGGCTGAACCGTAAATTTAAATTCACGGGACGTCATGAAAGTTTTCTGTATTTAATCCTGTTCTAACAAGGGAAAGTCACGATATATTGTCGCTGAAATCCGAGTCAAACATAATGCATCTGATAGAACATGGTGAGATATGGAGAATAACAAAATTTAAGGTTAGCACAAGGTTAGCAAGGTTAGCTAGGTGGACAAGGGTAGCAAGGACAAGGGCAGCAAGACTAAAGGAGGTGTGTGGCGGGGAGACAAAACCTCAAAATCCATTGAAGTTAAATAAAGACAATATTGGTGTTTCAGAACAAAGTCTGTTACTTTCGGAAGGTGATTCCTGACATTGAAGCAAGTTAAATGTTCCTATGAACAAGTAAAACAAGTTCCAGCAATAGGCCCTGTTTTCGACTGTCGCTGTTTTTGTGGGTCGCAGTTCTTGTCTGTCGCGGTACTTTGCCTGTCGTGGTTTTGATCTGTGTTTTTGTGCGTCGCTGTAATTGTCTGTCGTTGTTTTTGGCTGACGCGGTTTAAGATTCTTGCTACTTTCGTGCGTCGCGGCTTTTGCCATCGCTGTTTTTGTCTCCGCTATTTTCGTAGGTCGCTGTTTCTGTGTGTCGGGGTCGATGTTTTGCGAGGCGCGATTTTGACGTGGCGGTTTCTGGGTCGCTGTACTGTCTGTCGTGTATTTTATCGTCGCTGTTTTTGCATGTCGCTGTTTTCGGCTATCACGGTTTCGGAGTCACGCTGTTTTGTGAATCGCCATTCTGGCGTTGCGGTTTTTGTCTTTCGCTATTTTAACCCATAGCTGTTTTTGTACACTGTGCGAAGGAAGTTCCTGAAATGCAAAGTAGCGAAGATAGGCAACACACCGTACAGGAAATTTTGCGCTTAATCAGTTCTGGAGAGCAAATCAATAAAGTTTCCTCCCTCATCCTTGATGCAGATTTCACTAAAGCAGTGATTGGAAGAACCTTTAAATAGAGACAGACACGCCCCCTCCGTTGCTTAAACTTACTACTTCGTCCAAAAGCACGAGCTCAATAACTACAAAGCAACATAAGTAAATAATAATTAGACTTACACTCACTAAAGTTATAAAAATTTAAAATGCACTCTCCAATAAAGGGAGAAATAACACAATGTAACTGTAAACTGCGTTTATAAAGACAAATATTCTCGTTTAAGTTTCGAAATGAAACCATCTTTCAATACCGGCAAAAGGTATAGTAATTGTGCAAAATGTGTAATGCACAAAATGCGCAAAATGTGCTCTGTGGTGTAATGCACTGATGTGTGGAAATGAAAGCATCATATCTCAATCTGAGGTCGTCGGTTCGAACCCGTTCATATTACCATTCACTTTTTCAAACTTTCATTTTGAATAAAACAAGTGAAAAATGCCAATTTTACAGAAATATCTTAAATTGGATTCCAACACTTGAATAAAATGACGAGCTCAGAGAAGTACGTTACACTGCTAGTTTTAACACTAAAAACGACGTAAGGGATGTAATTAAGGAAATCAAGCTAACCTGTAAGTTAATATGGCCAGCTATCGAATTCAATCCAAATCCGGTGATTACAGAAGACATTTTAAACATTTTCCCGTAAGTTGGAGAAGTTTCTCTATTCTTTACTAACTTGGGGGGTGCTGATTTCGAATTTGGTAATATAATTTTTGTCGCACGTAAGTGTTTGTGTTGTAACGTCTTTTACGTATAGAACAAAATTGCCTGTTCATATTGTCTTGATTTTATGAATATTAACACACTTTAGATCATAACCAGTGATTCCGCCCCCCCCCCCCGAACTTCATAAATTGTGTTATCCAAAATCGATAGAAATTATGCAAAACACCACTTACACCCTCCCAATTTTGACTTTACACCCCTCAAACTGAAAATCCTGGCGGAATTCCTGCTCATAACACAGAAATACAGTAATCAAAAATCCTACAAGAGCAAAAGAAACTCAATTTGAGGTTATGAAGCAATGTTTAATTTAGAGCTTTGAAGAATTGAAAAACGTTATCTCGTGTCTATACATTAAAACAAAAGAGAGAAAGAGGAGAACGGAAAGAGGGATAGATTCTTTTAGAGTGAATATTCATCGGAGAAAAATTTCTGCTTGAAAAGGAAGGGTTTATTGTAGCCCATGTGAATGGGAATGTAGACATACATTTAGTTGAGTTTGAATCTGTTCATTAAAGTTTTCTTCTGAACACGAAAGCAAGGTAAGAAAATGATGAAAATGGACAGCCTATTCCAAAAAAGTTGACCGCATTGATTAGGTTGTTTTGAGCTGAAAATTCTCTAAGTTCAACTTCAGAAACAGTAAACCAAAGATGCCAGGTTCGAACCCTCAAATGTACGGTGAACCGTTTCAATTGAAAAAAATGTACAAATCTGTTTTTCTTCTTTTAAGTGCAATGAGACATGTTGAAATGTTATTAAGTGTAAAAAAATGTAACATTCATTGAAATACGTAATGATACAGTATTTCCAAAGTATCCATACATCTGAGCACGTGATGGTTTTGTCACCTATGTTTCCATACGTAAAAGAACATATTTTCGCTTTTATACTACAATAAACAAGACAAAGGAGAGACAAAACAACGGCATTAGCAACTTATATGGATGTCATTGTCTTGGACACAAAAATTCAGTCATGTTTCTTCAGGAGTCCTCTCCGAAGGAGCTTGGTAAGGTCCATGTTAGCTCAGTGGTTGCCGATCCTGGTGGACGTGCGGGCTAGTGCGGTAGTCTAGCTACTCCAGGATCGCGGGTTCGAATCCCGTCTCGGGCATGGATGAGATTTTAACTGTGTTGTCCGTAAGTAAGTTAAGAAAGATAAACGAAAAATAAATGGTCCCAATCGTATAAATAAACGCAATGTACTATGAAAGTTAAATGAGATTTTAAAAAAGTGGTAGAGCGCTGGGACTTTTAATAGAGAAATCCTGCGTTCGAACTCCTTCGGGACATTTTTTTTGTTTGTAATGATATATTACTCAAAAGATGTATAAGTAGATAAAAAATTACATTGAAATAAATAAGTTTCGTATGTATTCATACAATCATTTCAGAACATAAGTAATTATTATGTTTAAAATATAACATCAGAGAGGTGGTGAATGTTGACAGAAAGTCGGTATATTATATGTGAATGTTAAATACAAATAAATTAAATCGTGTAATAACAATAAATAATTGCGTGCAGTGTATTTGTCTGCAACTATTTGTCATACGGAAGTTACGCCTCCATACTCTCATTTACCATCTTCAAATAGTCAAAGGCTGCCAAAAGAAAATTAGGTGATAAGAGAAAAATATCCTAAGTCGGATCATCGCTGCAGACCGCAAGTTCAATATCCCCAAAGTTCACTATCGATGGGGACACTAAACTGTACTTTAGTTTCTTTCCACAGGTTTCAGTTCAGTACTGAAATGCTTTTTTCATATGGAAGTGGTGAGTCTTTAATCTCTCCCGGGCTTGGTTCAAAATTCTATGATGAAGACAAGTTACTATCGTCTTATTAAGTAGAGGGAAAAATCCGTGTACGTGTCGCATTGCTTTAGAAAGCAAAGGTTTTAACCCTGAGCTAAATTTACAACTAGAAAAGTATTTCCAAGATTTGTGTTATTAAGGCACCACCAGAGTGAGTCACGCTAAGTGCACTATTTTATACATGAGTGATTTTAGACAAGGAATATTAGATTGGTGTAGGTTAGTTATAGTAAAGTTGGGTCATTCCTGGACAAATCATCCAAATTTAGAAAAACTGGTTGCATCACCATTTTAGAACTATTTTTTTCATATGTGGGTTCCTACATAGCTGAAGATAACAGAACGACTTTCGAAAGAAATGTGATGGTTTTATATCTCTCGTGGTGACCATATTTCCAACATAGCGGGTGATGTTTTTACTCCCGTAGGATGTGTACGGAAACCTGCATATCTCAAAAACTGGAAGAACTAAAGAGCTGAATTAAAAACCATTCGGTAGCTCTTGAAATGAACTTCGAAGATGTGGAATCCCGTCTTTGAATCTTAATTTCTTGATTCCAAAAATTAGGCTGAAAATAAATTTACGAATTGTATAAAATTCGATTTTTAAACCAATATATTTGGGGTGTAGGAGTTGAATAAAATTCTGCAAAATTGTGTTATGTTTAGACCTCCCAAAAGAGTTTCTGACCTTCACACTTTTTTTTCTACGGGTGTTCAAACATTGCCCTTTGCGAAAAATGCCGAATTTCGGGCTTTAATATTGCATATGCGTCCTCATGAAACAATCTGAAATGTGGTTTCGAAAAAGCTCCGTATGTGACCAACTGACAGTAGAAATTGCAACTTTTGTTTTGTAATTGTTTGGTCAATACCAACGGATTTTCTTCGCTATGCGATGCAAATGCATGTGGTATCTTCACGAAAGTCACCATGTTTTAGGGAAGAAGTTGAATATAAGACTGCAGTTTCTCTTGTGATGTTTAGAACTATCAACAGGATGATTATGTAGAAACCTCTGTGGCGTTGAATCATAACGCTTTTTTGCTACAGGAAAAATACCGTATTAGGGTCTAAAATATCTCAAATGGGCCATCATAAAAATCTGAACGTTGGTCTTCTCCAGGAAGTTTTGTATGTTGTCAAATTACAGTAGAAATGGCAATTTTTATTTTTGAGTGGTTTGGTAAATAAAAAAATTGTCCATGGGAGTTAAAAGTGTGCCTTTCAAGCAGTGTAGTAATATGAAGCTGTATATACACATATAATCCGCTTGCACTGACCAAACCAATTAGAAATAAAAGTTGTAATTTTGGTTGTGAGCTGACCACTAACAAGGCTATCTTTAATTTTTTTTTAAATTTGATATTTAAGTCCGAAATCCTGCATGTTTTTACGAAAGGCCATATGTGAATACTCTTAGAAAGAAAGGACTGTCATTCAACCAAATGATTTTTTGAATATAGACACTCTTTTGGTAGGTCTAAACATTACAAATGACACAGCCTTAGATTCGACTGTTTCAGAGAAGAAGAAACAATGTGGTCTCTTTGAAGATACCACATTTGCATTTGCATAGTATGATAGCGGAGAAACTCAACTTGCACTGACCCAGGAAACTAAATGCCAACAAAGACGGCAAATCTTCGCGGATTTTGGTCGGAGCGGTGTCCGGGATAGGCAGAGCCCAAACTATTAGTCGGGAAGTAGATGGGGGAAGGTCGACGTGCAGTCACAATAGGCGTTTGGTCGTCGGACTATTTCCGGGTTGCTCTCGGTCTCTGAGTTGCCGGCATAGAGGCGAAACTCCGACCATCCCCCAGCACTTGATGGTGGGAAAAGAATTGGCACCCACCCATTGTCCTAGGTCGGGAAAAGGCTGCTCCCAGTCCATTTCCTGTTGGTCGAAGCAAGAGCGAGCCCCCTTTATTATTGATGGTCGGGAAATAAGCGACTCCCCAGCCACTTCCTGGTGGTAAGGAAAAGGTTGGGGTCCGCACTTTTCCTACCGCTTTAATCTAGAATTTATGTAACTCAAATATCGGCATTCCTTTGCTAAAGAATTCTGCCGGTAGATTAGAATATAGAAAGATGAAATGGGAAAACGTTCTTTACATTTGTTAGAAGCAAAAGTGCCTGATGTGGGGTCAGGAACTTATAATTTATTCTTAGTACTAACTGTTGCCTGCAGCGTCACTCTACTCGGAAGCCGTCTTCGAATATCTAGTTGTACGGTCTAGTGGATAAAGCGAAGGAGAGATGTTCTAAAAGTATTGTGTTCGATCCCACCACAGGCCACCTATATTTTTTTAAAACAAGAAATTACTTTTTTCATTTCTACTTTCGCAATATGCACTTTTTTTCTACCTTATCGAACATCAGTGAAATAAATTAGTTAAAGCCAGATTATACCTGGTACATAAATTTCAAATATCGAGCTTAGACAGTGTGGTCTGAGCTTTTATATGTCAGTCAGTCAGTCAGGATTTTTGTTTTATATATATAGAGTAGTATTATCGTTATTATTATTATTATTAGTAGTAGTAGTAGTATTGTCTTTTCAGGATATTATAGTATAAATTCATATTCCCTTATTCTCAAAAGATTAGGAGTACTGACGTATTATTTTTAATATGGAATTGTTAGAATATTCACCTATCTGCCGTAGGTCAGTGGTAGAGCGTTGGTGTAGCATTCGGGAGGCCGTGGGTTCAATCCCAGCTGTCGACCATCCTGATTGAGGTTATTCCACGCTGTACTCAGTCACAACAGGCAAATGCTGGGATGGCACCTACAGCATAGACCCTAGCCAACACCTTCCCAAATTCTTTCCAATCCTCTATCCCGGCCTAATCGTTATAAATAAAATTCAAATTTAGAACATAGAGGGAAAATTTTGAATTAGTGTTTCTTTTGTACAGAACAAAGCATCATAAATTATTAACTGATTCTGATAAAGACTGTGTTTGTTTAAACATTCAATCAACAACCATTACGTAACCTATTTTTTTTTTGCTATCAAACTTCAATATTTAACACCTTGTTTAGCTGTATATTTATCTGCTATATGTATATCTATATGTATCTTGTATGACTTAGGCTGTATTGGCACCATGTTGTTCGTAGAACATTAATACATATTACATTACATTATTATTACCACAGCAAATGTAGTGATATTTCACGTTACTAATAAACTGGTAAATAAAAACTTAAAATTTCTCATTTATGTATTCTGGGAAACATCGAGTTTCAGGTGATAATAGTAGTGCAATTACGATATTTTGATGATCCTCTGAATCTAGACAAAGTGACAGTAATCCTGGTGCAAAACTAGGAGTTTCATTGTAGTTGTATTTGCTATGAAGATTTATTTTCGAGAAATTCTGTGTAATGAAGAACAAACCTCCACAAATGCGGGCTTAAAGTAATTATGTAATGAATATGTGTTACTTACTACATTCCATTTCAGACTTCTAGGAGTATCTTATTGACGAACGGTTTTCGGACATTTAAGCCCGAAATCCGGCATTTTGCACAAAGGACTATGTTTCAACCCCCGTAGAAATGAAGGAGTTGATTCAGCAGCATGATTTTTTGCGTGCATACACTCGATTGGTAGGTCTAAATATTACAAAATTTTGTAAAATTTTATTCAATTTCTTGAAGCGTATTTGAAGAGAGAACCCCAAAAAATTTGTTAAACATCAAATTTTACACAATTTGTTACTTATTTCTCAGCCTAATTATTGGAATAAAGAAATTAATTTTCAAAAAAGGTGATTCAGTATGTTCAATGTACACTTCAAGAACTACCCAACGGTGTTTGATTAAGCTTTCTCTAGCTCTTCTGCTTTTTCAGATATTCAGGTTCCCGTACATGTCTATGGGAGTAAAAAACGCTACCTGACATTTTGAAAATATATTCGCCCAGCAAAAAATAAAGGCATAACATTTCTTTCAAACGTGGTTCTGATATCTTCAGGTATTTAAGAGCCCATAAACGAAAAATATTTCTTTTTTTTTTTCTAAAATGTTGATGTAACAAAGTTTATCTAAAATTGGATGATTTTTCGTGGAATAACCCAATTACGTGTGTTACAGTTTCTGGCATGAAGTATGAAGCGAAATGCTATTAACATCTCATTCTAATAATAATTTTCATAAAGAAATTTTCATCGATAAGAAAAGCTGTTTTAACAAGTGGATTGTTATATGCTTTTACACGTATAAAATATACAATGCAGATTTAAATCTGGAAAAACATACAGACACAATATTTTTCTGTTCGAAGACAACTGCATAGATGGAAATGAATATCATTCCTTACCAAACAGTAATATTGTTTTACTATTACTAAAATAAAAAAAAGTAATTTAATCTTCCTTATCTAAAATCACTAATGTATAAAATAGTCCACTTAGCGTGACTCAATCTGCTTGTGATGAGAAAATGTGAGCAACATTTCTCTAGCTGCAAAAGTAGCTCGTGGTTAAAACCTTAGCTTTCTAAACCAATGCTACACGAACGTGGGTTCGAGCCCTGGTCAGATTAAGCATTTTTTCCTAATAGTTAATAAGACAATAATAACTTATCTTCATCATATGACAAAAATATAGAATTTGTTAGCAAAAGAGAGAGACAAAAAAGCATTTCAGACCCATGGAAAGATCTTCTGTCTTCTTTACTGAAGAACAGTTTAGTATCTTAGTGACTCATTGTTCGTGGGGATCATGAGCTTTGGGGATAGTGAATTTGCTGTATGGCACCTTGGTCCGACTTAGGATATAACAACATTTGCTTAATTTGTATTTAACGTTCACGTATAACATACTGACGTTCTGTCAAGACCCACCACTTCTCTGATGTTATATTTTAAACATAATAAGTACTTATGTCCTGAAATGCTTGTATGGATACATATAGAACTGCTTATTATTATTTTATGTAATTATTCATGCTTTGAAGAATATATCATTATAAAAATAAATTTTCTAGAACGGGATTCGAACCCACGACCTCACGATTAGAAATCGTTCTAAAGTAAACATTGCTTCATAACCTCAAATTGAGTTTAATTTGCTTTTGTAGGATTTTTGATCACTGTATTTCTGTGCTTGATAGCCTGTGTTATGATTAGGGATTCCGCCAGGATTTTCAATTTGGGGGGTGTAAAGTTAACATTGGGAGGGTGTAAGTGGGTTTTGCATGGTTTCTATCGATTTTCGATCAGCTGTCGATTTTCGAGTTGTGTGGCACATGGGGTGGTGTGGCAAAATCATTGGTTATGATGTATAGAGTGTAAATATTCATAAAATCAAGACAATATGAACAGGCAATTTTGTTCTATATACGAAAAAGTAAAGAAGTTATGTCACAAAACACTCACGTGCGACAAAGATTCTATTGCCAAATTCGAAATCAGCACAACCAAATTAGTAAAGAATAGAGAAATTTCTTTATCTTACAGGAAAATGTTTTAAACGTTGTCTTGTGTAATTGCCGTCTTGAACTCGACAGCTGGCCTTATTAACTTACATGTCTACTTGATTTCGTTAATTACATCCCTTACGTAGCTTTTAGTGTTAAAATTGGCAGCGTAACGTATTTCTCTGAGCTCGTCCTGTTATTCAAGTCTTGGAATGCAATTTAAAATATATCTGTGAAATTGACATATTCCATCTCTTTTATTCAAAATAAAAGTTTGAAAAAGTGAATAGTCATATGAAGAGACTTGAACCGAGGACGTCAGATTCCAGTCTCAAGCACTCATTTGCACGCACCATTCCATTACGCCACATAGGACACTTCATATATTGGCACAATTACTGTATATTTCCAGTTCGAAACTTAAACGAGAATGTTTGTCGGTATAAACGCAATTTAAAGTTACATTAGTTACATTAGTTATAAAGTTTGTTTATTAGAGTGTGCATTTAATTTTTTTTTACTTTAGTGGGTGTAATATTTATTATTATTATTATTTACTGAAGTTCTTTTCTATTTTTGGAGTTCATGCTTTTCGACGATGAAGTAAGTTTCAAACATTCAAATTTATGATTGTTTACAATAATCTCGTGATGTAAAGAATTATCCCCATATCCAGGATTGGAGAAGGATCTAAAACGTGTACATGGTTTCAAATTAGAGGCGTGTCTCTCTCTTCATAGGTCCGTCCTCCAATCACTGCATTTGTAAATTCCAGAAGAAACGTAAGGGAGAACAGATATTTCTTACTTGTCCAGAACTGATTAAACGCAACATTTCGTGTATGGTGTGTTGCCTATCTTCGCTACTTTGCATTTCAGGAACTTTCTTCGCACAGTGTACGTTTGTGTTTTGTGTGTCGCGGTTTTTGTTTCGTTGTTTTGCCGTCGTTGTTTCGTCGGTACACCTTTCCCCTGTCACGGTGTTGGGTCACTTATTTGTCTGTCGTGGTTTGTGTATGTCGCTGTTTTTGCCTGTTGCGGTTTTCGTGCGTCACGGTTTTTCCCTTTGGGCGACTTTTGCGGTTTTTGTCTGCCGCGGTTTCTTGCTCTCATTGCTTTGTACGTCGCGCTTTTTTCCTTTACTGGTTTCTTCGATTCGATGCTTTTAACTGTCGCAGTGTCTGTCGTCGCTGTTTTTACCAGTCGCTCATTTTTGCGTAGCAGCTTTTGCCCTGTCGCGGTATCGGGCCACTAATTTGTTTGTTGTGGTTTGTGTATTTCTCTGCTTTTGCTCGTCGCAGTTCATGCCTGTTGCGGTTTTTGTGCGTCGCTGATTTTGCCTGTCGCTGTTTTTGCCTGTCGCGGTTTTTGTAGGTCGCTATTTTTACACGTCGCGTTTTTTGTATTGCTGTTTAGTGCGTCGCTGTTTTACCCGTCGCTGTATTTGTAATCGCGCTTTTTACGTCGATGTTTCGTCGTACAACCAAATTTAATCAACCTCAACATTTCAAGCTTGAAATAAAGAGTAATTAAGCAGGATTCAAGCTTGATGTCAAGCTTGAATTACTGTTTGCATTAAACTTGACGTGAAGTTTGAATCATGCTTAATTACGGCTTGATTCAACCTCATATTCAACCTTGAATCAAGCTTATAGTTAAGCCTGAATACTACTTGATTGAAGCTTGAATAAACCTCATCTTCAAGCTTGACGTCAAGTTGAATCAAGGCTTGATGTGCTTAAACTAGCGTGCTTGATCCAAGCTTGATTTCATCTATTCGGCTTGACACATTAAGCTTGATTTAAGCTTGTAGGCTTGACGATTCAAGGCTGATCCAAGCTTGATGCAAGGGTAAAATGCTATGTGGGAATAGATTAAGGCCATAATATGACCCCTCGCACAGAAGTGTTGGAGTCCACCAACGCCTTTTCCTACGTTCATACAACATGGCATATATCACAATATATGACGCACAGTCTACCGCCACGTCCTCCTCGGAAACATCTTTAGTTCCACTAACAGGTCTGGTCGCGAAACATCTTAGCAACTAGAGTGTATCGCTGTCGGAACTCTAAACGGAAGTTGAGTCAACAATGCGTTACTACTATCTTGTTTTGTAACACGTGAACTGTAAATACAACTTCAGAAACACATTATGTCAGTGTGCTTCGGTGACCTGGTGGTTAAGGCGTCGGATTGCTAAACGAAGGAGCTCGGCTTCGAGTCCCGGCAGGGTTAATACTTTTTTCTTTCAACATATATTTCCATATGTTTATATGTATTATTTATAATTGTTTTCTTACACTTTTCGTAGATTATCTTAAATTTGTGACCATACGAACGTGGAGGTTTGGTAAGGCTAGGCGCATTCATGTATATTTACACTCTTTGTTCTTGACGCAACTTCCGTTCAAAATTCCGACAGCGATACGCTCGTCTTAGCAACTTGTTTCGAATACACTGTTTCTGAAACATGTTTATATGTTTTCCAAATGTTTCACAAATGTCTCCCAAATGTTTGCAAACATTTAGAAAACATGGAAAAAATTTTCAACCAATGTTTCCAGAAACATGTTTCCATGTCTGGACTTGGCTTTATAACTCCTTGTCATTTCTAAAGTACATTAAATTTAAAACCATTTAGGTCCAACCGCAGTTCTGTACGCCCAATATTTTCCGAGATATGTCACTTCAAATGCTGCCATTTAAAAAAAAAATATGAAAATTTTAAGTTTTGCTTTTATTCTGATACATTTCGTGTCCATAAAGTCCGTTGCCACCCTGTGTATCTTCAAAACGACTGGGAATGTAAAACAAACCGCAAAAACACGTCCTTCATTAATTAAAAGTCTAACATTTTAAGCTATAAAAGTTCCACTCCGTGTCCCCTAGGGGGAGTAAACGGAGGTCAGGATCTACGTGAAAATGCCAAATAACAAAAGTGGTCGAGCGATCAACGGGTTTGACACAAGAAATAATTTGGGGAACCTTAGAATTTCAAATTGTTCTATATTCCAAATTGCAGTAAGATGAAAGTTCTAAAACGAAAGTTGTATTCTTCACTCAGACACCAAAGGTCTAGAAGTTACTCCCCACAGCAAAATTTGTATCTAACTGTTGTTGGCATGATTCTTTTCGAAGTTCTAACATACCCACAAGTAAGCTGCTATATTAGTCCATAGTTTTGTAGTGCTAGGAACATTTCGAAACATTTTCTTTTTCATTAATTTTCTTTATGAGAGTTTGCTGATGAATGTAAATTGTCAATGTTGTGAAGATGTTCCAAATTGCTGACAATGAGTTTTCCAGCGTGTTCCTACGTACATATGCCTTAACCACTAAATAGTGTATTTCCAGTTACACTTTGCTGATTAAAGTTTCGGAGATACACGAGTTGAAGTTACTTATTTATAGGCTGAACATGTAGAAACTATTTAGTGGTTCAGGTATATGTACATTGGAACACGCTGGAAAGTTATTGCCAGCAATTTGGAACCTCTTCTCAACACTGACAATTTACATCTATCAGCAAACACCCATAAAGAAAATTAAAGAAAAAGAAAATGTTTCGAAATGTTTCTAGCATTACAAAACTATGGGACTAACATAGCAGCTTACTTTTGGGTATGTTAGAACTTCAAAAAGAATCATGCCAACAACAGTTAGATACAGATTTTGCTGTGAAGAGTAGCGTCTAGACCTCTTGTTGTCTGAGTGAAGAATAGAAGTTTCGTTTTAGAACTTTCATCTTACTGCCATTTGGAGTACGGAACAATTTGAAATTTTAAGGTGTCCCAAAATTATTTCTTGTATCAAACCCGTTGACACTAGGTATCACTCGATCACTTTTGTCATTTGACAATTTTATGTAGATCCTGATCTCCGTTTACTCTCCCTAGGGGACACGGAGTGGAACTTTTATAGCTCAAAATGTTAGACTTTTAATTAATGAAGGACGTGTTTTTGCGGGGTTTTTTATATTCCCAGTCGTTTTGAAGATGCACAGGGTGGCAACGGGCTTTATGGACACGAAATGTGACCACCGCCATTTTGGAAGGGGTCAACATAGCGACTTGAAACTTTCGGCAAATTATTTCTTTTGTCGAGACCTTTCAAATGATATATTACTCGACTATATCCAACGGTGTCAGATAATAACGGGGTCGGCAGGCGTCCCTTGTATTCTCCTCTCCCAGAAGTGAGTTAGTCAATCAAAACGTCATATTACTTTGTATTATTTGAGATTAAGCAAATTATACATTTCTCGTCCGATAGGTGGGAGTGTAAACGATTGAACTTCTCTAAGTGAAAGTATTTTTTGAATTATGGTTAATTTTAATGAATTTTATTGTTTTCATATCAAGTTATTACTTACAGATAATTTCGTGTTTCTGTATTAGTTCAAAAGTATATTGAACGTTTAAGATATAGTAAAATTAACTATGCCATACATGAATGATCTGAAATGCTTCTGAAGAAAATCTTGTACGCTTCACACTTGCATTCTGTTCTCCGCCAGGTGAGTTCCTTACCGAGCAACAAGTGAAATGTCGGTTCCACCGGGCATTGTTTTATATGTCGATGCACAATTGAGGAAGGTCAACTAACAGTGGTAAAAAAACGTGGTGTTCTTTCGCTGAGTGTGAAGCGTAGCCTTAAGGAGAATCGACAGTTTTTACAAATGTTAGATGAAGTCACTGTGCACGATGCGTTCGAAGAAATGTGGTGGAATCTGTTCATCGTGGAGGTGATTCAGTTTTTGAACCAATGTCTTCAAGATCATCAAGAGGTTCCATGGAACTGCAGAACATTTGTTTCCTTTGTGGAGACAATATCACTGAGGCATTTATGAAGCACTAAAATACTGCCTCAATCACGAAGAAATAATGTGCACTAAATGGAATCACTGAGTACAAGGGCAACGATTCTTCAAGTGGCAAATTGTCGATGTGATGAATGGAGACAGCAGATTATAGATCGCCTTGCATCTGTAATTGACCTTGTCGCTGCTGATGCCAGGTACCAGACTTATGTCACAAAAAGTTGTACAGCATGACAATAACTCTTAGCTGATAAAGTTGAAACAATTAAGCAAATTAAGAAAACAATATTAATTAAACGAATGCACTATTTCATACTAAAAGGCAAATTTAGCTTTATGCATTGTCTGAGGTTGTTTATATTGTTTCCTATGTTACTATTGTTTAGTATTAAATCAAGTATTTCAATGGGTTAAGGAGGGTTGGCCAAATACTATACCCAAAAATGACCAACAACGATGTTATCGTGATTTCTTTCGACGTAAAGAATTAATAACAATTCAAAATGATTGTTTATTATTTGGTCAGCGTTTGATAATCCCACCCAAATTGATATTAATTGGCCTACATCATCAGCATCTAGGTATTGAACGAATGAAAGCGATTATTCGGGCCTATTACTGGTGGCCTGGAGTAGATATGGAATTGCAAGCTCTTGTCAATAGTTGTGTTCCGTGTCAG
>JAGDQP010009613.1:0-36771 GCA_022664845.1 Lepisma saccharinum
CAATAAATACAATACAATGAATGCACCCATTCTCTAAAATACCTTGATTTTGAACAAGTACTTTATTTGATACGAGAAATATACATGGGTCGAAAATGACTAATCTAGGCGTTCCGTGAGATGAAATTATCCTGGCGTTCCGAGGGTTAAGGATCATTCATCGTGATTTTGTCATATATAGAAACATAATTTAAGATTAAGAAAAAAATATACAAGAAAAGTAAGCGACAAGAAGAACTCACAAAAGTGAGAGTAAACTTGCACTAGGAAATATATCCGTCAAATTGCTGTTTGAATGCAATTATGGTTTATCGTTAATACCGTAATTTTGAGTTTCTAATACAACATATAAATAGGAAAACTATATACAGCGGGTAAGAAAAGTATGTGCACAAGTTCAACAAAGAGGAAAAACAGACTGCATCACAGGTAAAACACGGACCATTTCGAAATCTCTTGCTCTTTTATGATAATTTGGATGCCTTAGATAGAATGCTATAGAACTAACTACCACTCGATACACCTATAAGTTAACAGGCAACGAGAGATTGAGAACTACGTAAATTCATCGCAAAAAAGTATTTAGACAACCCAATACTACTCTCGAAATAAATGTTCTAGGTATCCTTTTGTGTACAATAGCAGTCTACGTAGTGTATTCAAGCAATCCACATCACGTCAGGAAAGCCAAGCTTGTTTGCAAGTCATGCTTTACCGTTGGATACATTATAAAGAAACATTAAACAGAGCAATTATTGCGGAATAGAATCCATTCTGGCCAACCAAGAAAACTAACTGCGCGGAATGAAACTTGCATTCATCATTCTTTGAATAGAACTCAAAGAATTAGTGCTAAAGATTTGGCTACTTAACTCGCCTAGGATATGCAAGTTAATGTTACACCACAAACAATCCAAAATTCATGGGAAAAATTGGGATTTAGAAGATGTGTATCCAAGGTATGAATACTGGACACTCCATTAGTAATTACATAACTCCAAATCATAACAGACTCTCCAACATTTTTACCAATTGAAGCAATGTTCTGCTTTCTGAAAGCTTCATTCGTCTTTCGCCATACGTCCTGATATCCATCACTACAATACAAGTTTATCTTCGTCTCATCCCAGAAAAAAAAACTTTTTTTTTTTTAAATTCCAGGCACTCATATTGATATTTTGGGGGGAAATTAGAACTTTTTCTTTCTGCTTTCTTCTGATATGTGTGTTTTGTTTCTGGCTACACATCTTCTGAATCCCAATTTTTTGTTCACAACTACACATCTTTTGCATTAACTTGCATATCCCAGGCAAAGGAAGTAGTCAATTCTTTAGCACTAATTCTTTGAGTTTTGTTCACAGAATGAAGAATGTAGGTTTCATTCCGGGCAGTTAGTTTCCTTAGTTGACCAGAACGAATCCCCAATAATTATTCTGTTTTATGTTTCTTTATGATGTATCCAACGCTAGAGCATGGTTTCCAACAAGCTTGGCCATGTTTGAGTACCTTTTACCTTCCCCATATAATTTGAAATTAAAGTGAGCAGTTCCAATCTTGTTCAGCTCACTTTGTTCCCCATGCTGCTTCTTTATGCCTGACACGGTGTGGATTGCATCAATACACCACGCAGAGTGCTCTCGTACACAATAGGGTACCTAAAACATTTCTTTCGAGAGTAGTATGGGGTTGTCCAAATACATTTTTGCGACGAATTCACGTAGTTGTCACTCTTTCGTTGCCTGTTACCTTACAAGTGTATCAAGTAGTAGTTATTTCTATAGCATTTTATCTAACGTATCCAAATTAACATAAAAGGGCAAGAGATTTCGAAATAGGCCATGTTTTGCGTGTGATAAGTCTGTTTTTCCTCTTTGTTCAACTTGTCCAAATATTTTTTTCTCACTGTAGGCGAGACAGAAGCTTATTGAACCATGCTTGTCGAGATAGAGAACCAAAAATAAAAAAAAAAACAATATTTGTACAGTAAAGCAGTAGCGCGGCGGAAGGGTGTGTCGGACAGAAAGAGAACCACATTTGGAGAAGCTGAATAATTCCTCTGTTATTTCCTAAGTTTATTTTCTAGTTACAGCAGAAACTTTGTTCTTATTAGTTAGAACATAATATGCTTTAGTGATTTTTTTAACGTTATACAAACATATTTAAATTCTGTAATAGCTGGGCCTGGGGAAGCGTTGATAATGACTATATGTATACTATTATATGTGTTTCTTTTATGAATATACAATATTTGGCAAAATCCTAATTTGATTTTTATCATATGTGTCTTCTTAGACCCTTATCTGGAAAAAATAAAAAAAAAATCTAAATCGGTCCTCACAAAGTTACACAGAAATCGGCGCTCTTGCACCTAGGTACAATTTGAATAGAGAAGGGTAAGAGTCTTTAACGGTAATATGCCGCATTCGATCTACGGCTGCTACTTTTGACAATATTCAACTGAAAAAGTTCAAAAATCTCCATTTTCGGTTGTCTGTAATTAATAAATTACGAATTTTCGGACACGGGTTGATCGAGACTTTTTTCCTTCTTTTGTCATGTAGAATCACATTCAGAAATTTGTTTGTGTTATTCATTAACACACTATATATATAACTTTAATGACCATTTTTCTATGAAATTTTGATCAATTAAAATGATTGATAACTGACAACAGAGTTTGCTCAATTAAATCACACTTAGTAATTGAAAACTTTTCATTAATATAAAAACAAAAGGTAGGAAAAATTGAAAAGAACAATTTGAGCTTAGTTCATGATAAATAGATAAGATGTTAGTGAGATTCTTGTGCCTCATACCTGCTGCAAAGAGGTTTTTTAGAGAGTTCCTACAAAATGACTTTCATCTTTTTTCCCTGATTTCAATTTTCCCTGCCCAACGGCATTTAATGATATAATGATCTAGTAATAAAGAATGCCTGTAAGAGCTAAATAAAGGCTTAGTCTAATAACAGTGGATAATCAAACACACACGTAAGTTAACAAAAAAAATGGTATTTAGGCTCCTGAATATTGAGACATCTTCAAGTTAATACATATTCCCATATAGCAATGTAAGGTCGAGACAGGCTTGCGAGGCGATAGCAGCGCCACAAAACAAGTTTAGGACTTCTGCAATTTAGGACTTGTGCAATTTAGGACTCCTGCAATTTAGGACTTCTGCAATTTAGGACTTCTGCAATTTAGGACTTGTGCAATTTAGGACTTCTGCAATTTAGGACCTGTGCAATTTAGGACTTCTGCAATTTAGGACTTCTGCAAAATCCAGAAAATTGGCTTCTCGTCTTTTAGGACTTGTGCAATTTAGGACTTGTGAAATTTAGGACTTCTGCAATTTAGGGCTTCTGCAATTTAGGACTTCTGCAAAATCCAGAGAACTGGCTTTTTGCCTTTTAGGACTTCTGAAATTTAGGACTTGTGCCATTTAGGACTTCTGGAATTTAGGACTTGTGGTGCTACCCCTTTTCTTCTACTCCCACAATTCTTGCTAATACGCATGCGCGGTGTAGTCTGTGGTGAGGAAAAACGCATGGTTCACCTATTTTTTTTTTATTTTCTGCGGTAAGTGAATGTGTATTTCATAATTATTAACACATTGATTCTTATCTCACGGAGTTCACATCATAAATGTTGCGCACATTAGTTTCTGCGTGATTCGTCAGTGTTAGTAGTGTTCACCCCACGTTTTAAGATGTTTCCAATTGCACCCAAATTTGCAAGGCTTTTCTTCCTCGTGGCCGGTTGATAATTGTGTTCAAGTCTTGATATATATTTTATTTTTCGATAAATCAAATATTACACCCAATTGCATACGTCTGCCATCTTGATGTAAACAGCTTTTCAATTTTAAAAAAATGTAAAATTTTAGTATTACATTCATCGACCTCCCTTAATACGATACTGGACAAACTGCAGCCATTAAATATTTCATGAATATATGAAGCCAGGGAGCGGAGATGAAACTCAATCTCGTTTGTCCACTTCCAGTCTAAACCAATATGGGCCAAAGTTTCGGTTCTAAGTAAGTTGTTTACGCTTGATATCGCTGTGTGGCCCGTTTTTTTTATTTATGTCTTAATTATTGCAAACAACGTAAATATTATTTGCAGTATTTTCTATTGTATGCAGAGTACATTATACTCTTACATGAATAACTCAGGAATTAAGACATCAAAAAACGGGCCAAACAGCCATATTAAGTGTATAAAACTGCGTTAGAACTGAAAATTTGGTCCACATTGGATTAGACTGGAAGTGAACAAACGATTTTAAATATTTGCTCTGGCATCTATCTTTCGACACTAGGCAGTTGCTCCAGTATCGTTTACGTAGAGCTCGATGATTACATTAATATTACCTTACATTCTCGGATGACGTCAGAGCTTCTAATGGTGAGTCCACACTAGACGAAATGTTTGTACAGACAAATGTTGAAAAGGACTGTCTCATGGCCGCTACAAGCCTCGATCGTTTCCTTACTACTCAGAAGTTTGATAATTGAAAGCAAGATCAAAAGAATAGACACGCATGATTACTGAATGCAAATGTTGGCACAATGCACTACAATACTTTTAAATATCAAAAATACCTAAAAAAGAAAAGAAATTATTGGTGATATGTAGTCTCAATCAATTTCCAAGTTTCTGCTATCATCGTTCACAGTGTTTCCGCATACTAACAACCAAGATTATGTTCAATAACTTTGTGGAATAAACCTAGAAATTCTGTGTTTATAAACTTCAAATTGTCCTAATGTTTCTAAACATGGGTTTATAAAAGTTTCATCATGGCGAAATTGCCGCCTCCTACCTTATATTCAAATCAAGGTGGCTTCTTTTATGTCTTATGTTGCAGCGAGGAGTCTAGTATCAAAGAACAAGATTCCATCTAAAGACAGATCATGCGAGGTAACACATATTCTTTAACAGTTCGAAATGAATTCATTTATTAACTAAATATATTGTATTTCTGTATACACTAAAGTAACCTCCCTATCAGCAATATTCGTCGGGCCTGTTAGTCTTACTGATAAGGTTGTATTTAATTCTAAACATGTACTTACGAAACCGAATACACTGACTTTGTTCAGGACGTTTACTGTTCTGTATAATCGAGGGTATTTTTGAATCTTTGAACGACTATTCTGTCAACATTTTCCCATTTTCTAGGTCTTACACGCAGGCCAGGGGTGTCCAGGTTCGTAACCTTCTCCTTTCATATCTAAGGAGCCTGACAATAAGTTTAAAAAAATAACAGCTGGACTTTCATTTTTAATTATTTGTAAATTTTACGATTTGTCGTTCAACCACCAACAAAATAAAATTGGACAAAAATTAAAAAAATGGTTTAAAACATTGTATTTCATCAAACAGGAGAAATTAGGAATTAAAAATTACTAGCTAAAGCCCTCATGGAGAATAAAAGTTTAAATTAAAAGAAAATGTAGTTTACTTTATTTTCTTTTAATCATATATCAAATAAAAAATATATGGAATGTCTACGCGCACGGTATATTGCGCTTACGTGCACTTCAACATACGCTGTCGCGCAGGCGCAGAGCGTGAACTATAAGTAACACAGACAAGCGCTTCTTCGGCCAGCTTCCAGCTTAGTCCAGTGCTTAATACATCTGGACTCTGTAGGCTGATCCGGAGGTCTCGGGATCGAACCCTGGCGTGGTTACTTTTACATTAAAAAAAACTTTTTTTTATGTATATACGCATTAGCAAATTTAATAAAAGTAATGATTTAATATACCAAATAGAGGCCACGAATAGCTAGGATATATATATAAATACACCAGGGCAGTGCAAGTGGGGTACGGTGCGTCCGAAGGGAGCTGGGTGGCATTAGCCGCGGGATCGCGGCCCCCGGTTAGCGGTGGGTATACGCCAAAGTTCTGTTTACGAAAATTGTGACGTCATTTCCTCTTGACGTGTACAGTACATAAGCGCTATATACCGTGCACGTCGTACGTGCCCGTATCCACGGCCAAAAATATAAATGTTATACATTACAAAAAAATTTCGTCACCAGCTGCATAAACATACAGTATATTTTTTTAGAATGTGTTAACTATGATTAAGTTAATCTCAGAGTTTAACTACGAACAAATCGGCAGTATTTGCATAATAGCACTAAAAATACATACTTATGACTTGTTTTGGAAGAATTCATCAGCGATTTGCGAAACTCACAAACAGAATATAATAATTTGTAAGACTCCTTTCTACCTTTCTGACCAATCAAAAACCTCGAGTTGTGTTTATTTATTCACTTAATTATATCTTACAAGGATATCTCTTTACTTAAAACAACGAAAAGTAAATACACTAACTTAAATCAATAAACTGCATTACAAACAGTGTTTGCAGGTTTCCTTCGCAATATTTCCCTCAAAATACAGAAGAATTTCCCGATTTTCGTAAAAATTTCCAGCCTCCTAACTTTACTTTCAAAACTACTGAAAATTATCACAAAAAAGGTGCCGAAACAAAGATTCAACAAAATTTACCGATTTTTACATTTTTACCTTTAACCCTTCATCCGGCTCTATTTTTTGGGGAAATTTCCCTCCACGTGACAACATTGATTATACAGATATTCGCATTATTTTGAGTTAACGCAGCAATTTGATATATTGTGTGTATCATATTGTGCACTTAAAATTCAAATGTTCATGATAATCCTCTAAGATTCATCGATCTAGAGTGTCCCTTCTAAATTAATATTTTGAAAGGGCCACCAGCTTGATTATTTTTACAGTTTTGTATAGTTTGCGGGAAGAAGAAGTAATGACCTTACAAACAAACATTCTTTTTCTTTTCTTTCATTAACCAAGAAAAAGAAAAACTTATTAATTTAATAGGGCTATGTATTATTGCCGATATTTGCGAAACGATGGCACTGCCACCTAGTGGACCTTAAACTATAAAGTCTCACAACGCGCCTCGTGGCCACGAGATGAACTACGAATACCCTCCTCTATAAAGCGGCAAATTTAGAAGAACAAGTGATAGATTTATTGAATATCTTATTGATTTCCTCACGTGTTATCGTTTTGAAGGCGTACCAGCAGATATATCTATGCGGACTTGCCTATTGATAAGCTGTGATCCAGACCTTACATTCTCGCATGACGTCAGAGATTCTAATGGTGATTCCACACTAGGAGAAATGTTTGTGCAGACACCTGTTGAGAAGGACTGTTTAACGGCCGCGACACCACTAAATCGTTTTCCTGCTACTCAGAAGTTAGATAACTGAAAGTAAGATAAAGAGAATAGACATGCATCATTTCTGAATGCAAAAATTACTTTATGTGTTGGCACAATGCACTTCAATATTTTTAAATATCTAAAAGGAGAAGAAATTATTGGTATGTGCCGTCTCAATTAAAGTTTCTCTTTTCATCGTTCACAGCGTTGCCAGATACTAACAACCAAGATTATGTTCAATAGCTTTGTGGAGTAAACCTAGAAATTCTGTGTTGATAAACTTCGAAATACCCAAATGTTGCTAAACATACGTTTATAAAAAGTGTCATTATACATGTTTATAAACATGTGCATTATTTTTTCTCCAAGTACATTGAAGCAAACCTTTGAAGAAATATTGGAAAATATATTGTGAATAGATATGTAACGTTGATAGAAACATTTACAAAATACCACCTGACACTAAAAGTCTTGCCAGTACATAAAATAAAATATATTAAAACATTTTTGTTCATCATTTTCTACCGAGCGGTCGTAACTCAGTGGTAGAGCGTTAACTTACCAGCTGGAGGTTCTGGCATTCTCAGCGGCCGACTATCCTAACTGAGGTTTTCACAGGGTTTCACCTCAGTCATACCAGGCAAATATTGGGATGTTACCTACAAAAATAGGCCCTGGCGGTCTTTCAACATCCTCTCTGCAACCCAGCACGAGCCTAAGAGGCCTAAAGGCCTTAAATAAACAAATTCAATCATTTTCTAGAAAAGAAACTGTTTTGGAAATTACGAAACAATTTTTAAAATGTATCGAAAATATTTTATGCTGTGTGAGTACATATTTAAACGCTAGTTGAAGATAAAAATATATACACACAGAATAAACGAAATAAAAGCTCCCAGTATCAGTAATGTAAAGCCATATTAAAGCGTGGCCATTCTCGCGCAGGCGCATTACTCCTTAATCGTAAATAAGACTTACAAGCGAGTGAAATCCAATTGTCAGTTTGGCGTATTGGTAGCATACTGTAAAGCTAATACGGAGAACCCGGGATCGAATCCTGATGTGGTTTTGTTCGTATTTCTTTTAAGAAAAATAACAATGTTCTTTATATATATATAACCATTAGGAAATTTAATAAAATTAGTGACCAAGGACACGTGGAGGTTCTGTAAGGTCAGCTACAGTGTTTTTTTTTATTATTATTATTGCACATGCGATAAAGGGCCAGTTCTACAATCGACCGTTAAACTTCTAGTCAGCGCTAAGTCTGATTTTGGCCAATGAGAGTACGCAAAATGAGAGTTGGCCTGAACTTAGCGCTGAGTAGAACTTTAGCGGTCGATTGTAGAACTGACACCAGTCCAGATTGTAGTCCAGTATCTAGCAACCGCAAAAACAGTGATACCAGTAATATTGCAAATTGATTGCGACAGTGCATATCTGTAATTTCAGTTATTCTAGAAGTTTTTTTTATTTATTTATTTTATTAAACGTGCTGTAGTTCATTGTCCCAACGAACATAGTAAGTTACCCAGTAGGTAATGACGCGCTCATATTCGCGTTTTCTGTTGTTAATGTTTTGAGTAGCAAAAAGAAACAAACACACCAAAGACCAAAGATTTCACGTTGTTGTGAGACAGTCCTCACCAACATGTGCACACACAGAAATTTGCCCCAGTTTGGACTCACCATAAAGATTACGGTAAGTAAATGTCAGTCCATCAGATATTGCACTTAATATACATATTTTAATTTTCTGTCTCTAAACACATTTTAAACGAATGTTTCATTACTAAAATCAACTTGATAGAAAGGTCATTGACACTAACAACATATCGAGAGAATTTCACAGTCATTCTAGTCAGGTTAAGATTTATTTACTCCACCTTTTCCTTCTTCTGCTATTACAGATACAAGGTATTGCAGCAGGAAATGCGTCAGCTATCCACAATAGACAGATGCATGGGTGGTGCATATACAACACACGGAGGGAGGCATGTGCCTTGCGTGTTAAAAAGACCTGACGTTTGAAGTTAAGACCCTCATTCAAGGACTCAATACATCAAAACGAATTTAAAAAACAAACTCAAAATAATTTCATTATATAAAATAATTTTCTTTTTTTCTTCTTTGGGTCGTATTTTTCTTTGCTCTTTTTTCGGCTTGACGTATTTATTTCATTTTTCTTCTATTGCTTTTTTGAATTTTTCCCCCTCGTTTTACCATAGTTTGTACTAGTTTCTTTAGTTAGTCTCAATTTTTATTGCCATTCCTACTGTTTGTCATCAGCCACTTTTTCCTTTTCCATATTTTCTTTGCTTTTCTTCCTTTCGCTTGCCATGTTCTACTTTCCTATTTTTTCTCTTGCTATGTTTCTCTTTCGTATTTCTTCAGTTTCACATATCTTTTCTTTGTTACTTCTTGCCTTTGGCGTATTATTCTTTGTATTTCTTCCTTCTGACGTAATTTCTTTTGCTAAACCATTCTTATTAATGTATTTCTTATATTTTCCTTTGTCATTTATTCCGTTAGCCATATGCTTCTTTGTCATTTCACCCGTTTTGCTTTTCCATTTCTGCTTTTAGACTCTTCAAAATAGATTCAAGATGCATAAAAGAGGCGCAAGTTTTTTTTAAAAAAATCTGCCAATCTGAGACTATTATGTTATTAGAGCTTAGTGCTTACGAATATAAACAATGAGAAAATATACATCTGCACTTAAACAAGCCCCAGTGCTGTCGAATGAAAATCAGTTTGTTATGTTAGCTAATTATTTTGTTTCATGCTTCCAACATTATCTGCTGACAGTATCGTACGTCTTTGTTACAAGCAACACATAAAAAACAATTTCTTCTTTCGTCGTAAAGCATTCAGAAAATATCTTTTGTAGCACAACTAACACCTTTATTATTGAAAGCACGTCCATGCTATTTAACATACGAGTACAGCAAATGGACTTTAGGGTTTTCCCCCTTCCTGTCTGTAAGATAGTAACTGCTAGAAAGAGCTATCTATAGAACCTTCTTAATCGGCTGATTTTTACGTCAAAAAGACTTCTAAGTGTGGACAGAATGGGTGATTTAAATGCAGCTGCAATGGAGACTACGCTTATTGCCTAAATTTATGGATGGCAGGTAAGCATACGATTAATATCTGAAGTCATATCAATTCTTCTTTTTTTCTCCTCTGGCTAGTTGAAGAGCCGTCATCATGACTGCCATTTGGAAAGAAGCACAATAAAAACTAATGATTTGAACGTGACGTCATGTTTAACTCTGTACTCGTTGACTCTATAATTTAACAGAAATTTTGGAACATCAAAAAAAATATTAAAACACATTTTCATAAATGGTTTACGTTGACCGTATGTTATACACATGTGTGTGAAAATGTTTCATCCTTGTTTATACAGTAATGGACTTGGTCCATTATTGCAGGAAATAACTGTAGAAACTTTCACGAGCAAAGAAGAGAAACGTTCTTTTAAATAGATGTTGATGGTACGTTTGCTTAAAGTGTACAGTACATTTTTTACTTAATAACGCGGTAGATTAGTTAGTTGTAGGCCTACGTAAAAGAAAGGAAAATTGATCGAAATTAGTTCTAGGCACGCTGCTCTTACAACATTAAGGATATACGAAACACAATGCCGATTTTTTGTTATTAATATTTTCTTCACGTACGGGCTAAATAACTTTAAAATCGGATCTTATTTTCTTAGACAAGACACTACATTTGTTTTCAGAATACAGAAGAGCACATAAGATTCAAAATTAAATATTTCAAGTTTATAATACAGGGCACGTGGTCTGGTGGTTAGTGTTCCTTACGAGAAACTTCTCGAAGTGGGGAGGGGGTTATCCACCTCCAAGGTTATTTTCTCTCTCTTATGGTGGGGGGGACCTAACGGCCGTAGCTCAATGGTAGGGCACTGGTTTCGTATTCTGGTGCTCCTGTGTTCAATCCCAGCGGCCGACCATCCTGAAGGTTTTCCAGGACATTTTCCTCAGTCACACTAGGCAAATGCCGGGATGGTACCTTCAAATTAGGCCCTGGACGACTTCTGCTTGCATCCTTTCTCTACCCTATCCCAGCCTGTAGCTTAATTACCTAAAAGGCACAAAATAAATTCAAATGAAAAGTCTCTCGTGAGGGAGGATGATGGGGACGGTGTCATGTTATTTTAAAAAAAAAATGCTTATGCTTGCAATGTTGTTGCATCACAAGATCATTTTTAAAATGTGCTGAATAAATAAACTGTGTCCTAACTAGAGAGCTCTACTTAACGATACTGGAGTGACTGCTTAATGTCGAAAGCTAGACGCCAGAACAAATATTTTAAATCGTTTGTCCACTTCCAGTTTAATCCAATGTGGATCAAATTTCAACTCTAACTCAGTTTTATACACTTCTTATAACTGTATGGCCCGTTTTTTGATTGAAGTTTTAATTTATGAGTTATTGATATACTTGAATCCCGTACTCTTGCATATAATAGAAAGTAATGCAAATAATAATTACGTTTCTTGCAAGAATTAAGGCATAAATATAAAAACGGGCCGCACAGCGATATCAAGCGTAAAAAGCTGAGTTAGAATCGAAAATGTTGTCCATATTAGCACAGACTGGAAGTGGACAAAGGAGAGGATAGTGTCCTGTCCGCTCAGTGGCTTCATATATTCATGAAAATTTCAATGATAACAGTCAGTCCAGTATCGCTTTTTAGATAGAGGTCATTGGTCCTAACACGAAAAAGTTATGTTTTCATTGTTTAAGTTGTATCCTGTTTCTGCGTTACAGGCAAAATAGAAACAAGACATTTCTTGTCGGGATTAGACCGAAATAGGACGAGAAAATTTCCCGGAAATAAAAAAGGAAAATTGGAGATGGAAAATTATCGGTAATTCCAAATCACTCGGGAATTCTCGATTCAAGAGACTTGCCACGGGACAGTACTTCACGGAAGTTAGGTCGAGACGGAATCATTTTAACCTGATTCTCTTCATGAAATGTGTGATAACCCCAACACCCGTAATAGAAAGGGCATGGCGGAAATTTATGCCTCCTCAATGTATAATGGGGTCGATAAAATTAAGATTTGATTTGAATGTTTTTTACCGGAAAATTAACTGTTTCCTGTAACTAAAAATCAAGCCGATTATAGCTATTCCTACTACGTATACATTTTCTTTTTGAACTGAAAACAAAGATAGATTCTTAAAATAATAACCAATCCGTTTGAAGTAACCAATGACCTCTATCTAAAAGCGATACTGGACGGACTGCTGCCATTGCAAATTTCATGAATATATGAAGCCAGGGAGCGGAGAGGACACTTAATTTCGTTTGTCCATTTCCAGTCTAAGTTAATAGGATTAAATTTTTGGTTCTAACTCTGATTTTTACGCTTGATGTCGCTGTGTTTTCGTTTTTTTATTTATGTCTTAATTCTTGCAGAAAATATAATATTATTTGTAGTATTTTCTATTATATGTAGAGTACGGTATACTATTATACGAATAACTCAGGAATTAAGACTTAAAACGGGCCACACACACACACACAGTGATAACAAGCTTATAAAACTAAGGATTAGACTGGAAGTGTACAAACGAGTTTAAATATTTGCTCTGGCGTCTATCTTTCGACACTAAGCAGTCACTCCAGTATCGTTTAAGTAGAGCTCGATGGAAGTAACTTCTTATGACTTTAATAACTTATGGACAAAATTGGACATCGGGCGCTACGTATCGATTTTGGAGAGATCAGCTAGTCCTCTCAATCGCCTCGATCGTCCATTTCCAATCTAAACAAATATGGACAAAATTTTAAGTTTTAACTCAGTTTATTACGCTTGCTGTCACTGTACGGCCCATTTTTGATTGATTTCTTATTTTTCTAATTATGCACATATAATATTTGCATTTTATTTTGCAAGAAATCAGACATAAAAAACGGGACGCACAGCGATAACATGGGTAAAAAAAAAAACGGGTTAGAACTGAAAATTTGGTCCGTATTGTTTTAGACTTGAAGTGGTTAATCAAGAGTAATGTCCCCCTCATATCCCTGGCTTTAAAATTCTAATGGCATTGATCAATCCAGTATCGCTTTTAGATAGAAGTCAATGGATATGCATGATAATATAACAAATTGCAGAACCTTAAGAAAGAAAGAAAAGAAACAGATAAATTCTTCATTGTTTTTTGGTTTTATTTATCTACGAATGCCTTGTATTTGCATGACCTTACGCTATGTACTGTACATTTATTGTTTATAATCTTCCTATATCGCTTAACACAAATCCTTGAGTTTTCTTCAGGTGCAATGAATCGTATGAAGACATTCGTTTTTCTTGAACACAAATGTTCACTTTGTTTACAATTCCTACTTATCTTCTCTTTATGTAACCAGAATGACCACTATGAACTAGCAAGTGCTTAGCTTTTTTTTTTCACTGACCATCTTACAGCACATTCTGAGAAGAAAGAGAGCTAACACTACACCCATGTTATCTTCTTTTACTTTTTTTCCCCCTTTGAAAGCAAACTTCGCAGTCATTCATAATCTTTCAAGGCTAAATAGTTACAGTACTATATTTTCGTTATTTGTACTCCATAACACTTAAAAGCTAACGTGTTAAGACCACCTGTCAAAATCACTTCCTCCATTGAATAGCAGTTTTGTGAAGATGAAAAGAAAACCTCACAGGTGTACAGTGTATTCTGTACTTGAGCCAGTGACGTCACAAAAGAGGAATGGCACGCCATTCAAAAAGACTTGCACAAAATGATCTTTACTTTCTTTTCTTCTCGTTCGCTTATTATCCTTGACTTAAGCACCAGGCAATACGCATACGAAAAAAAAAAATCGGTCACGTACGCTATGGTAAAGTATGAACAAAACGATGTTAAGACTTATAAGTGGACATGGCATGCGATGCGAAATCTACGCACGCAGTTTTAGTGAGTAAGGAACTATCATCATTCAAGAATTTGGACTCATTTAGAAATATCACATGGATGTACAAGAGAGACCACACAAAATTATTGAACACGCTAATGTATCCTGTGTTTCATCAAGTATTTTCATTTTGGAAGTTTTAAGTTGTAGGAAGAAGGAGAGCGGCATTGACAGGATACTGCACGAGATGTCGCCACAATTTGTTTTATGTATAAACTTTATTCTTGCCAAGATTAGAACAGAAAAGCCTGGTTGAATACGCTTAACTTACATCCACAAAATAGGAAGTCATTCATAAAAATTGATAACGTAAAATCAGATAAAGGAATTACTCAAGGCTCTATTTTAGGTCCTCTGTTCTTTCTTATTTATATAATTGATGTTCCAAACTTGCTAACGCCTTGATCTTCGTTGCCGATTATACTAATATATTATGAAATATGAATCTAAAGTGTACAAACTGTGTACTCTGAATTAACTTCAGTTATTAGCATGGATGAGAAGAAGTAAGTTATACATTAATAATCTTGAAACCTTATTAGCTAATTTTGATTCTAAGCTACGCACTTATGCTCTGGAGAAGCCAAAATACACGCTGATGAAATGAAAATTGTTGATAACACTTTTTATGTCTTGATTCAGTATGGACATAAAAATGTATATTTTAATTATATATAAAAAACTAAGCATGTAGATGTGTTTATGTTCCATAGAATCAGCTTGATTGTTACTACAAAAACATTGCGAACTCTGCGTTACTGTATTCTCACGTTAAATATGAAACCATATTCTGGGAATCCTCTGAAGCACATCGAGTATTTCTATCTCAGAGAAATATATTAAAAGGCGGTACAAAAGAGGTGGATGTGGTCTCTCCTTTCTGCTGGCTTTCAAAAGTTCCAGCATGCAGTCATGAAATAAATATATACTGGGATTACATAATTAAGAAAAAATAAGGTGTGTATTCGCCCACCGTAACTATTTTGAAGAGCAGGACATATTCGTGTTTAGAAAAAGATCTTCCATTTATACAATAATCGTGAGGAATCTCAACGCCATTATTTTCAGAAGGCTAACACGTACATGAAAAGACAGCCTTATCTCTATAACTAGACAAATGTTTGTATTTCATCATGACAATGAAGAGATGTGACATCAAGGTTAACAAGTTTATTAGGTCGGCTTTCCTTGTAGGCGCTCGTTCCGTGTTTTGTTTGCGATTTCTATGAGTAGCCAATAGAAACTCGTGTTACACGTAGAACACATCCTTAAACAGGTGTTTCAATTGACTATTCAGCTAAATCACAAGCAAAGAAAGCGACAAGTGCCTGTATGAAAATCCGGTCTTAGCTGCATTGTATGACTTTGTAATAGAACGGTGGAGTACCCAATACGTTCACTACATTCTCTGGTATAATAGGAAAGTAGTATTTGTAAAGTGATTAAAGAGAGCTGTGTAGTATGGTAAAGTTTTTAAAATGTTATAATTAAATTATTAATTAAATCAAGAAACTGGAACAAAATTTCGGCTACAAACCATTTGAGTGAAACAAAATAAAAAAGGAAAAATAATCCACAAGAAGAAAGAAAATTAAATAAACAAGCTATTATCATTATTTCTCATCAACCTCAATCTAAACGTGATACTGGACTGATCGACGTCATAAAAAAAATAATTTATGTTTGAAGCTAAGTAGTGGAGAGGACAGTTAGTCCTGATCTTTCATTTTCAGTCTAAACCAATATGGACCAAATTTTGAGTAATAAGTTTCTTACGCTTGTTATCGCTGTGCGGCTCGTACTTTTATTTAGGCCTATGTCTTAATTCTTGGAAATAACGTAAATATTATTTATAGTCCAATACATGTATAAATCAAGAATTAAGACATAAATAAAAAAAGTGATAAACTGAGTTAGAACTGAAAACTTGGTCTACACTGGAAGTGGACGATCAAAGTTAAATATTTGATCTAGCGCCTATCTTTCAACAGTAGCCGATCGTCGATCACTCCAGAATCGTTATTTAGAGATCGATGCACAACAAGAAAGAAAATTAAATTAAAAAGTTATGTTTTTATCTATCTGAAAAATAGTTTTAAAAGTCAAAAATAGGTATTTCATTGTCGATAATCTTAAACGAGATACTGTATTAGTGAAATTATATGGAAAGATTTTGATTTTGAACACAAATAAGTATTGTTTTGTTAACATAGGGTAAACGTCGCTGAAACTGACACTGCCCACTGTTTTTGCCCCTCAAGATTAAAATAATAATAATAATAATTAATGTTATAAATGTAATTATTGCAGTGTTTTCCTTCTTTACCAGCTAGAAGGATGTTCAGAAACCCCTTAGGATGTATCATTACGTAAATTATTCATACCAGTTGTTGCTACTGGGGAAAGGGGAAATGACTGGTATGCCATTTTCCCACTGTGCCCATTTAATTGGCATGAGGACAAATAATTAATTAACAATATTTAAAAAAAAAAATGAATTTTCAGATTTCTAACATAGCCATTCTAACTTTTAAGACAAAAATACGCACGTAAAGGCTAGTTTTCATGCACGCTTGCGGTGCCTGCTTTACTTGCGATTTGGGTGAATAGCTAATTGAAACACGTGTTAGGGTTGATTTTTATGAAAGCTTGCTTTGCTTGCGATTTGCGTGAGTAGCCAATTGAAACGTGTTTTATTGCGTGTTCTAAGTGTAACATTGGAGGAATTAGATAGAAAGAGACGCCCAAGCTGCCAAATTTTGAAGCTGAAAATGGCCGCCCGTCAATCGTCCAGTGCGGCCATCCGCCATCTTGCATATGGAAGAAAACTACGAAATCCCTATTGTTTTATGTACACCATACATATAATATTTATATGGAATCTATATCATATGTTATTATACTTACATTTGTGTTTAGGCAATGTTTAAATTAACTCGAGGTGCGGTTGAATGAAAAAAACTAGCAGAATCAACACTGCACAATGAAAAATATTGACATCTGTCTGTTGCCGTTAACTGCGGAAGACATAGGTAGATGTGATCATTAGGGAATTCTTCTGCGAATGCGGCCGACACAGCTTGATGAGTTCAAAATCCGTTCAAGGCGTGGGCGTTCCTATTTTTTCTTCACTTCTGATCTAGATTAAGGTAATGACAAATCACCATTGGTTCACCTTGTCCAGAGGCCATCCCAGTCCTTTTAAATTTTCCTTCATTTATTACTTGCATTATCCTAACTATACGTAGGTTTAACTTGTATATATATCATTAAAAAATCTAAACTAGAAAAAAATGCCTACACTGTAACTTAGATAAATTAGTTATTAATTCCAGATTAAATTTCGTAGAGGGGTAAACTAATAGGTAAAATTTTTGTAATTCGTTAATATTGAAAAATGTAAGCATTGTCGTCTCGAATTAATGGAGAATAAAGCAGAAAGGCCAGTGAAGAATAGGGAACTCTTTACGGTAGCAGAAGGGCGGGAACTAGAATGTGTCCGATAAGGCGATAGCAAGATGCAATCCGTGAGACATAATCTGGCTTTAATTAACCCACCTTCCCTTTCTCGGCATTATTTTGTGTCAATGCATGAATTTTCTCCCGTGAGATATCGACTTTATCGAGACGTGCGAGAAGAGTAACCTCTTAAATATTTGCGACGAGCAATCCTTAATGGCCGCTCACAATCACCTTCGCAGTGCATGGATAAGTACATTGTAATCAATGGAATGAAATCGATGCAAGGAATCTGTGACATAGGTATGAGGTAACCACAACACTAATTTATATTAAGCATACACAATCCTGTTTGATAATGATTATAAAACGATAATGACAAATAAATACACAGACACGCTATTATCTGCAGTTATGGCAATTAAATTCGAATTGATCAAAAGCATACATATTATATTAGCCATAATGTCGAACTAGCGAAAACGGGTTAGTCACTTTATATTTATTATTAGACGTTTAATAGACTCCATGTGTCTGCCCAACCGCAAGGGAATCTAAATAGCTCCATAGCTGTAATTTTTATATTTCTTGACTGCCATAAATTACAAGTTAAACCGTGAACCATGTAAACATACTAACATACTGGATACATATGTTTATAACAGTGCTTCTAAGATTCAGAAAGCGTAAAGTGTTAAATATGTTCCAGTATTCATTTCGAAAAATATTGTTACAATTTAGTCTCTCATTCACCTGGTCTATGACATGTGAAGCTACATGGTAACCGTACCAGTAATGGATCAGTCGCCAGTGTTCGACTAATAAGGGAGACAAACAGTAATAATAGTTTATATTGGATATAGTAGTAAACACAGAACGTTTTATACTTCCATAAGGTTTAATAGTGTAGTCCCCAAATGTTGTGCAATCAGGAAATACAGTACCCCGAAAATCAAATAAACAACTTAAATGGCATCTGGAAGAGAGCAGAGCGCACAATAAGAGGACAGAAGTATAAGTAATACAAGATATCCGTGCATATCGAGTAGAAGGTACAGTGAAATAATTAATTATTGTAGTCCTTCGTTGTTCAAGGAACAAGCTTCAGTAATCAGAATCTACACGGCAACAGCCGTAGTTCACAATTGGCTACTACAACTGGTCAACTACTGGTACAACTACACCTTCAGCAATATATTTGTCTGTTGTCGTGTTAATAAATAAATGCGAGCTGCTTTTTCTTTGACTTATTCTGCATGGTCTTAGGGTTTGCTTCGTATATTTTTTCTATTATATAAACGTCAGTTCTTGCTTAGAGTTGAAATTTTCCTTATTTGGTCAAACATTGATACGGTCACCCTACAAATCACATTATTGAATTGTAATCACATTTAATTGACAAATAAGGTTTGATATTCTGGTTAAAGAATACAAACATACACAGATAATTTGTGAGTGCTTATAAAGTATTGTATAGCTCAACATAAAGAGTAAACAAAACTTCCAGTGAACATCGAACGCTGCGTAACGAAAAACAATCTCCCAAAGGGCATTAAATATAATGAATACTACTGACATTTCCTTTAGTCAGTTTTCTGGTATTTACTTAAAATCTATGAGAAAAATTAGAACAGTAATCCTTCTCTTTAAGCATAGAAAAACACTTTTAATTGTCTCCATGCCATCAATTTATATCAACATTTTATATTTCGACAGAAGTTTTCTCTAACACTCACCTGTGAAATGAGACATTAGGACCCTTCTTATTGTATCTGTTTATGCATCCAAGAGCGACACAACCCATTACCATTTTAAAAAGCACAGAAAAGCACAAAGAATGATCTGGTTATTTGCATGTCTGTGAATGCAATACTTCAATTTTATTCCATACGAAATATGGCGGACCGTGATACATACAACCGGGGCGGCGGCCATTTTCGGCTTCAATTTATTTTCGAAGTAGGGATACGTTTGGGCGTCTCCCTTTATTTTAATTCCTCCATGAGTGTAACACGTGTTTCAATTGGCTACCCACCCAAATCGCAACCAACGCAAGCTTCCAAGGAAAGCAGTCCTTATACGTAGAACACGTAATAAAACAAGTGTTGGCTACTCACTCTAATTGCAGCCAAAGCAAGCAACGGAAACTTCCAAGGAAAGCAGCCCTAAGACGTGGCTTCATAGGAACAAATATTTGCAGTGGTGCAACTGCTGGTCTCACCAGAGCCATTATGTGTGTCTAAAACATTAATAACATAATGAATACAGCACATTTTTATCAAGAAAATTGACACATCTCCAAATAGGCATTATTATTGTCAGTCAACAACAGTAAGATAAACACAAAAATAAAGGTGTATCATAAATTAAATCCCTAAATAGGCTACGTAAGAATAATTATAGAAAATCTTAGATGCTTGCGCTAATTTTTTCACAACAAAATCATTTGTAATTTTTGGCTCTTCTGTAAATTTCTACTTTTTTGAGTTGTGACACTTTTCTTGCGAACATGCGATAAGTGATTCGATTTATAAGCCTAAAAAATAACCGTAAGTTAGAAGAGCACCTTAACATCTTCAAGTAGCAAAAAATAAAATTACACAAACAAGGAAAAAGATGTGCACCGCCCGGGAATCGAACCCGGGTCACAAGAATGGGAATCTTGCATGATACCACTACACCAGCGGTGCTATGTATCGACTACTATACATGACCACTTTCTATATCCCTTTTGACGCGTGAATCTATCAAGTGACTTGATTTGTTCAATTGCTGCTCTGTACATCGGAGGTCATAAGATGGCTGGTTTTATAACAGTCAGAATAAACTTGAATTAAGAGTATTGGTCAGGTAGTGATTTTGAGAGGTCTGCTGGATATTATTATTGTATCATTATTATATTTGTTTTCATTATTACAGTATCAATCAAATGGTTAATAGGTTATTTAATTATTTCTAGGATGTTGAGGGCCCCCAAAAGTAATTCGAATACAGAATACTGTTTATAAACTTTTATTCTCTCTGTTGTGCACTATCGTTCGTAAGTTTTTCATAAAATACGGTCTTTAACCCAATTAAATTTTTAAAGTCGATGTATTACTTGGTCCCACATTGCTTTTGGGGTCCCGTTCAACAGTCTTGCCGGGGTCTTATCGCCGCCACTGCATAGGTCATGGATTTGCGCCCAGTGATTGGCAATGTTGACTGACGTTTTCCAGGCTTTTCCCTCAGTCACACCAGGCCCTGGCCGACTCCTTTCCCACATCCTTTCCCTCCCTTATTCCCACCTGAACTTGAGGTGCCTAAAGGCCATAGTCCAAAAACTCTTAGACAGATATGATCCAATAAAGTCCTCCACTATCTATAAAAGGTCCAATTTTGTTATTGAAACTTAAAATTTTACATTTTGTAGGCTTTTCAGCGCCAGGAAATCATCTTTGTGGACTGGGCCTCTATTGAAGGGACCATCTCGGTAAGCCTGACCTCGCAATATTCATCCGAAGAGAACGATTATAGCCACAGAACTACGGGAGCTGGATATATTGAAACTGCTTCAATGTTTCAACACGCAACGCAATGTCGTTATCATCCAAAGCAACATTCAACAGAAAGTTATTTGTAAATCCATGGCACAACGAGTTTGTGCATTATAATGTGCTCATAGAGTTTAATGGTTATTTGAACTCTGTATTTTAAAGAAGCAAAAGTCTTCTTTAAGTACATTTTTCTTCTTCTATTTCAAAGAAATACTGTTTACTCAGTACAAAGATGTCTATACTTTTTGCCCATAAGATAAATAACAACAATAACAAAAAAGTATTGAAGCCATTTTAGTCAATATTCCTCGAAGAACTGAAGTACAGTATCCATTAAAGAAAGAAATAACCTTGCAGACATATTGAACGGGCACAGACCCATATTCTTCCTTCTTGACCGCTCTGCTAACTTCTTACTGCCTAATGGGTGTTTAACTGCCTGTCCAAATTACCCCTTCGTAGTGTTTATCTGGGTAATAAACCAAGAACTGATTGTAGACCTTTGCTTCTCAAACTTTTCCATCATCACAGTTTCATTCCCCTGCTTTTGGTACTTCTATTTCTTCTTCTTCTTCTACATTGTCTTTTTATTGGCCTTCGTCTACCAGATGGCCAGAAAGAGAGGTGTGTGTGGATAGTGTTTTTATTTTTTGTTTTCACACCGTTTCTTTCAGCGGTAATGTTCGTGATATAGAATTTATTTCTTCTGGTATCTGACCACAAAGGAGATTAAAGCGAAATAAAAGTATCTCTTATTTCAAAAAATAAAATTAAGAAAAAACAAAACATGGTTTATTGCCGTTTAAAGAAAAGTTTAAATACTCAATCGTCTCCTTGTTTTTTTCTTTTCAGATTTATAAGTGCGATGTTATTGACATCAGTGATCCAAGTCAGCTGCAAAAGGAATGATTTTTTTAAAAATATCTTTTTTGGTGAAAAAAGCTTACAAGTTATCTCATTTTTAGACATTTGGACTACAGCTCGCCTCCGTTGTTTACATTTTGTATCTTTTCTACTGCCAAGGTCGGAGGATCTTCTGGTCATACGTTTTTAAATATTTATGTTTCTAAAACATTGCTCGGCCTGAGTCAAGGTTGCTTAAAGGCCTTAAACATTAAATTCAAATTCTAAACCATTGCTAATTAGGCGATAACAGATACTAGGCGATACTACAGTTTAATACTGTAGGAACGATTCAACGCAAAAGTCTTTATAAATAGTGTGTATGATATGTAGGCCTATTTGTGGAAATATATGGGTTTACTTACCTTATCACGTGGCGCTACAGCTCCTTGTGGGTTTTGGCCTCCCAAGCGATTTGCCTCCATGCTTTCCTGTCTTGAGCGATCTCCCACCACCGTCTTACTTTTAGTTTACGTAGGTCTTCGATCACGTCATCTACCCATCTAGTTATTGGCCTCCCTTTTTTCTTTGTTGAGTATATCCTTTCTTGCATCACTCTTCTCGGCATTCTGCTCTTCTCCATCCTTTGGACATGACCCAGCCACCTTATTCTTTGTGATTTGATGAATCTGACTATATCCTAGTTTTCCAGTATGGTATTAATTTCTTCGTTGGTTCTTGTTCGCCAATTGTCATTTTCTTTTACCGGTCCATATATTTTGCGTATTACCGTTCTCTCAATTCTGCGCAGCGCTTCTTCTTCTTCTTTGTTCATTACAAACACTTCCGCTCCATATGTTATGATTGGTCTAATTAATGTTTTGTATATTGTAATTTTCGATTTCCTGTTGATTAGTTTGATTTTTATTAATTGCATGTTTGCGTGGTAAGCTCTGTTACCCATGCATATCCTGTCTTTTATCATTTCCTGCTTTTTGTTTTGTTCATTTATCGATATGCCCAAATATTTAAATGAATTTACTCTTTCGAACTCCTTCCCTTCTACATTCATCTTTTTTTCTGTGTACCTTCCTTGTTTTCGTGTGGTGACCATGAATTTTGTTTTACTAACATTCGTTTCTAATCCTAGATTATTTGCTTCTTCCTCCAGCTTTTGGTATGTTTTCAAATCTTGCTCTGTTCTCGCGATTATCGCGATATCGTCAGCATATGCGCATATTTGAGTGTTTCTCGTGAATATTGACCCTCTTTTGTCTACTTTCTGCACCGCAGCATGTAGTGCTAATATAAAGAGAGTGGTGGATAGCCCGTCTCCTTGCTTTACCCCTTTGTAGTAATTGAAGTCCCTGCTTATATTATTTCATACTTTTATTTTTGCACTTGTTTGCTTCATTGTCATTTTTGCTAGGCTGATTAGTTTCTCAGGGATTTTCATTTCTGTCATCACGTTCGTCAGTTGATTTCTACAAACGCTATCGAAGGCTCTACGGTAATCAATAAACAAAATCCAAAGATCTAGGTCGTGTTCGTAATGCTTTTCAATTATTTGTTGTATCACAAATATCTCGTCTGTTGTGCTTCTGCCGGGTCTGAAACCACATTGGTATTCTCCTATTATATTTTCTGTGTATACTTTAATTCTTTCATTGAGTATGCTTGTAAGTATCTTGTATGCGACATTCAATAGCATTATTGGTCTATAGTTCCCGCATCCTGTGCGATCTCCTTTCTTGTGTATTGGACAAACAATACCAACTCTCCATCCTTCAGGCATTCGTTCTTCTTCCCATATACATTTTATGAGTTTGTGGAGTTCTTCCTTCAACGCTGGTTCTGCCTCCTTGACCATTTCTATTTTTATATTATGTTCACCTGGTGCCTTATTGTTTTTCATTTTCTTGATTATGGCTTCCATCTCTTCATATGATGGCGGTTCTTCTGCTCCGTCCCTGCTTTCTTCTCCTCTTCTTTGTAGGTTGGAGTTTGTGGTTTCCTCTTCTTTACCTGACTGTTCTTGATAAAACTCTACACATCTTTCTAATTGTCCATGCTGGTCTCTTATTATATTTCCGTTCTTAACTTTGTAGCCAATTTCTTTGGGATGATATCCTTTATTTATTTGTTTGATTGCTGCATACATTTTCCTCGTTTCCTTTTGTTGGCTTAGGTTATCTATTTCCCTTAGCTGTGACTTCACCATTTCTCTCTTTTTCTTCCTGTAGATGCTGTTTGTTATTCTTCTTTTCTCGTTGTATCTTTGCAGGTTTCCTCTTGTTTCCCTCTATATTGTTTTAGTCTTGCCTCTTGGTTTTCTTTTATTGCTTTTTTGCACTCTTCATTGAACCATACTTTGCCTACTCTACCCTGCCTATCCTCTCCTATTATTTCTTCCGCTGCTTCCTTTAGAGCGCTTTGTATTTTCTCCCAGTGTTTCGGTATAGATTCTCTGTCTTCTTGTGTCCAGCTGTTGATGTTTTGTGCTATATTATCTTGGTATTGTTGTCTGTATGTTTCTTGGTCCCATTTCTGTGTGTTCCATTTTTATTTCATCTACTAGTTGTGTTCTTTTTGTTTTCTCTCGTAGTTTTGTTCTCAAGAGGAAATGGTCAGAGTCGCAGTTAGGTCCTCTGCAGCTTCTAATGTCTATGATTGAGGAAGCATGTCTTCTATTGACCAAAACGTGGTCTATTTGGTTTATTGTGTTTCCGTCTGGGCTCTTCCATGTTCCCAGATGAATTCGTTTGTGCGGAAAAAGGGTGCTTTTTATCATAAGGTTCCTCCTGATTGCCAGCTGACACAGCAGATCTCCATTATTATTGCTTTCTTCGTGGATAGTGTGTATTCCACTAACTCCCTTGTTGCTATCCTGTTTTCCTATCTGAGCATTGAAGTCTCCTATGATTAGGGTTATGTCGTATTTAGGTGTTTTGTCCAATGTTTCTTCCAGCGTTTCATAAAACTCTTCTTTCTCATTTGCATCTTTATCTTCCGTAGGAGTAAGTACCGTTATGATGGTTATGTTTCTCGTCCTGCCTTTTACTCTAAGTGCGCTGATTCTTTCGTTGACTGGTGTGTACTTTAACACGCTTCCTTGGTTATTATGAAGCCTGTTCCATACTGACCAGTTCTTTGTTGGGTTCCACTATAGAAAATTCTAGCATCCTTGGTATCTATTCTCCCTGTGCCGTGCCATCTGATTTCTTGAATTGCTACTATTTGTGCTCCACTCTTCACTATTTCTTGCATTTTTCCTGACTTTAACATCGTCTGTACGTTCCAAGAGGCCATAGTCATGTCCTTTTTCCGTTCCGTCGGTCCGTTTCTCTTGTTCTCCATCCTGTTCCGAGGCATTCGTTGGGATTTCTGAACAGTCGAAGATCTCCAGGGTGAGGTTGTTAGCCTCACGCCCAACCCCCAGCCTGGAGGGCCAGGTAATTTTTCTGTCGTTTTTTTTCCCTTAGCCTTTGTGGATCCCTCCACTAACTGCAAGGCTACAGTACCGGTTTTGTCCGCCCTGGGTTCCCCCAGTACCTGATATATCTAGCTGGCATTCACCTTCCGCCACCCGGGGAGGCACTTGGTGGGAGTCCGGTATCTCCCCCAGGAATATATGGGTTTAATACACGTAATTAACATACAACAACCGGTTAAGTGAAAAGTACGGATATTTGTTTAATTTTTGCAAAGTACGGTAAGAACACGGACAGAGCCTTTAAAATACGGATTGTCCGTACAAAAAAATACGGACGTTGGGTAACTCTATCTTTTCCTAAGCCTAAAAATAAATGTAACCACAGATAATTAATTCAGAAAAACACAGCTTTCTGACAAGGCTGCTATATTTTAATAACGAAAAGAAACTAAAATGTAAGTTTCGAAAGTATACCACCTCCTTCTTCAGACTTCAATCTACAACTCTACAGGTAAACTGAATGAGAACTGAAAAATTGGCATATGTTTGCTGTGTTGTTTATCTTTCAAACATTAACCAATATGATAACGGATTTCTGTCTGAAATAAGTTTGTTAACGGATTTCTAACGGAAATCAGTTATGTAATTATTTTATCCTACGTTATAAGCACCAAATAACAAGCAAATTAATGTTAATATAAAGCAATGATTTCCAATAAAAGATAGCAGCGCTATCTCCGTATATATATCTAATGTATTTTTATCGTTACACGAAATTTCAATGCTGCTTCTACAAATTCAAGCCTAGAGAGTTCAAACTTTCAGGGAAGAAAGTTCATAACCAATTCAAGAGTTCGATCAATGCTGATTTTTAATTTTAATTTTTGTTCATCATTGTTGAAAGAGCTTCATTGTTATAGGTTTTGATATTCACATGAACAATCAAGCGGTTTCAACAATGAAGAAAAACGAAAATAAAAAAAATCGGCATTGATCGAACTCTTGAATTGGTTATGAAATTTCTTCCCTGAAAGTTAGAACTCTCTAGGCTTGAATGTGTAGGAGCAGCTTTGAAAATTTCGTGTAACGATAAAATACATTAGACACCTACGGAGGTAGTGCTGCCATCTTTTGTTGGAGATCGTTGCTTTACATTAACCTTAACAAGATTATGTTTCTTGTTCATCGTAATAGTTGATTTTCCACACATATGAGTGCACGTGTATTAGACTATAATATAAACTTGAAATTTCAACTACGCCCTATAACCTTTCGTGCAAAAGGTCAGATAAAAAAAAATGTTCCGAAAGTGTTCAACTCATCCCCGTCTCCCCAAGAAAAAAACATCTGTACACGCTATCATATATAATTCACAACCATATTCAATCTACTACCGGATGAGACCTCTCTCGGAGGGAAGAGTTGGTCTACTGCTCCCACGTTGACCAGACGTGTTGAGAGAGGAGAACCGAAGCTCTCAACTGTGATCGTCACTGTCTTTTATTCACAGCAGCTCCCCAATTACATCACGATGCTAGGTGAGCACCGTTACATACTCTCTCGCTTTGAAAAAAAATCCCTTGACAGAGACTGGAATCGAACCCGGGACTCCATGATTAGCAGTCAGCGACAGTAACCACTATGAGGAAACAAAAAAAATGCTGATGTTCCTGAGACAATTTCAGTGTAGTCCTACTATCCCCGAAAGGCGCGAAATTTAATATAAAAAAAAATGGAGGTGGGATAACTAAATATATAACGAACTTCAAAGTTCTCCTAAAGCATAAGAAAGGAATTTCTCTCATTGTTCGTTCCTTTGATAAAATAAAAGGTGAAGGAATGAAGCAAAACGCACCTGAAACCTAAAGGCACTAACTGAGATCTTCAAGGCTTGTTCAAAATGGAGATCTGCACACACTGTTCCTCCTCCCCGCATTAAAGCACTGTTTTGTAACTGCTATGTAGTCTTTAGGCTATAAAAAATATAGATAATATATTCTCTACATGCAGGTCGTTTGCTAATTATGCTAGATTGCGCTCAATTACATCATTCGAATTTCTTGTGGCGGTTTCTAGATAAACGGTAAAAAGACCGTCTCCTTTTGTTTCTTTTCCTGTAGTTCCGAAATCCTTCCTTTTAAAAAAAGAAGAAAAAAAATCAACATTTAGGTTTGAAAAGCCAATTATGCAGCATGCAATCACAATAAGTTGAGCGAGCCTCTTTGTGTTCATACCCCCTTCCATTTTTGTCTTTTTGTTATGTTTCTTTTTCATTTCTCCAAGTTTCGTCGAAGAACAAGGTCAAGGTAGAAAATCATATGTATAAAAGAGATGTATTTCATATCATTTTTTTAAAATAAAAAGAGGTTATGTGATTAGGTTTACTTTTTCATTATCTTAATACAGTGAAATCACATTTTGTATTAGCCTATGGTTTTCTTTTTAATACTACCCCAGTTGGTGGCTAGGTTTACACAGCAGTGATTTTTAATTAGCTATTAACACTGAACCTCTTTTGTTTTCACATCGAGATCTACGCAGCTATACTGGAGTGATCGGCTAGTGTTGAAAAAGTATCAGAGCAAACATTTAACTTCGATCGTTCACTTCCAGTCTAAACCAATATGGACCAAACTTTCGATTCTAACTCATTTTTTAAGCTTGTTATCACTGTGCGGGGCATTTTTATTTCTCCTAATTCTTGAGTTATGCATGTACCGGACCATGCATATAATAAATACTACACGCTGTAAATAATATACCGTATTGGCCCGAATACAAGCCGCGTTTATTTTTCAAATTTCGTACATGAAAATTTAAGGTGCGGCTTATTTGCGCGGCCGATAATTTTTCACATGTAATAGAAGCCATCTGTCAGCCTTATGTGTGAGTGGTTCTTCATGGCACACAATATCACCAGATTCTATCATCAAAGGATTCAAGAAATGCTGCGTGTCTAATGCTCTGGATGGCCGTGAGGACTACGTACTTTGGGAAGAGAAGGATGGTACCAGTAGTGGCAGTGATGAAACAAATACCGGTACCGATAGTAGTGAAGTTAGCAGTGACATTGGAGAAGACTCTGATTAGTTGTACCGGTATTTTTTTGTTATTTACCCACATTATACGGTAACTGAAGAAAAATGTGTTCAAGAGTGACCCAATAGTGTAAACAGTTTTGTAACTGGGTAATGTGACAAGTAAATTTCTCTGCACTGAATTTTTCTTTTTTTTTCCTTTCCCCCATAAAAATAAGGATGCGGCTTATACTCGGGTGCGGCTTAGATTCGGGCCAATACGGTATATATATATATATATATATATATATATATATATATATATATTGCAAGAATTAAGATATAGAGATTAACTGTTCCCTCCACTCTGGTTCTATATATTCATTATTTTTTAAATAGGATTGATCAGTCCAGTATGGTTTGTAGACAGAGCTCAATGTATTTTGTTTTGTTTTGATGAATTCTCTTTTAGAGATTTAAGTTGGTACTACATGGAAAACGTCCTGAAAATGAACATAGAAATAAAGAAGTGTCGTCTGCGTTTCGTGTCAAAAACAAGAAGTATATTACGGCCGCCATGTTGGTATGTCCATTCTATTGATTTACATGCAAATTCTTCTACACGTCTTTTGTCTCTCAGCAGTAAAATTGCTCAAGATTATCTTCACGTTAATTTTCTCCATGGTTTCTTTACAGGGTGAGTTTTGTAAATATGCAGATTTCTTGAAGAAAATGAACGTAACCGCAGGATCTTTGTGAGGAGAGGGTGCAGGTGGAATTGACTCTGCACTTTTTTCATATTTTCCCTCTAAGAGAATTTTTTAAGTATAAATGTATCATATTTCCGCTTACATTATTAAGTTCTATCATGGACTATGACATCTTTATCCTCCCAAATGACTGTTTCTTCACACTAATTAGATTTATCTGAAAATAAACCAAAGCTTTTTCTAAGATAAATTGTTGAAATAATGTACCCATGGGGAAAATTTATTGCTTTTGTATAAAACAATACATTGTACAGACAGAGACATAACGCGAGCAAGACGATCCTTATATAAATCAATGGAATGGGCTTACCAATATGGCGATGAATGTTTCAATTTGTTCTAGTAACTAGCTCGTGGTCGAGTACAATAGCATGCGCAAAAACAAGTACAATTGAAACATTGTGTTATATATAGGCCTACATCGTTTATTCATAATTTTTCGTTTTTAACACGTTACTTTTTCTACGCACTTCTCTGAACATTACTTCTTGTTTCGCTTACTTTAATCCCATTTGTACACACTCTTCTCGATTTTGACTCTTTATTCCCGGACTGACGTTTTACTTACACAAGTTTCTTAGTAGTGTCTCAATGTAGAAAGCCCTATTAAGGCGTGGCCATTCTCGCGCAGGCGCATTACTCCTTAAACAGTAAATAGTATTCCTTAACCGTAACTAAGACTGACAAGCATCTGATTTCCAGTTGCTAATTTGGTCTATTGGTAGAAGTCGCAGAGCTAATACGAAGAACCCGAGATCGAATTCTTGTATGGTTTTGTTTGCATTTTTTTAAAAAGAATAACTTTCCTCTTTATATATATATATATATAATTAGGAAATTTAATAAAATTAGTGACCAAGGGCACGTGGGGGTTAGGTAAGTCAGGTACGGTGTTTTTTTTATTATTGCGCACTCAATTAAATCGTGTTTTTTCAAAGCTTTCGAAAATAGGACTTTCTACGTTGAGAGGCTAGCATTTTCTTGAGTATGTCTATGTAATCGCATATCCTTTTCACCATAAACTGTTTAGTGGCGTAATACCAATACATTTCTTACTCACGTTAATACAACAGCTTGTTTGTCGGTGAACATTTGCATTGACTGGTTGTGTGGTCCTTGTTACGGTCAGTACCGTTTGCTCTTTTTTTTTATGTTGAAGCTTGGAAGTGGAAGTTCTGTCAAAAACAGGAAGAAGAAATGAATGCTCGTATATCTACAGATGTCTCTACCTGTGCTCGACATTGGCGTTAATTGCGGTAATACTTATCACCATTTATCCTTTTCTAAAACAATACTGGAATGATCGATGTCATTAAAAATTTAATGAGTTTAAGAAGACAGAGAAGGAGAGAGACAACTCATTTCGATGGTCCACTTCCAGTCTATGTAGACCCAAGTAGCACATCCACGTCGACCTTTATGGGCATATTGGATTTTACGACATCGATCGATATCATGTAACGACATGGGCCCCATATTGGATGGCAAACATCTTGGCCAATATCGTTGGACATCGATCATCGACATGGCACAGTATCGGGTATCAACATCGCTCAATATCGGTCATTACCATTACGAACATTATGTAATTGTGATTTTTTACTATTTTTTTAAAAAAAAGGAATCCCCTTTTTACATAGAACCACCAACCAACAAGAAATATTAAAACACGTTAGGAATTGTAAAACAAAGTTACTACTTGTGTAAAGAATATTATTTTTTATGCTAAAATTTGTAGTTCCGCTCAATTATAATCATTTCACGTCTCTTCCGCTTTTAACTTTTCTTTTTTTACATTTTTTTTTTTTTTTTTTTTTGCCAAGAAGTTAAGAGTCGAATTGCCATGATTACAATGAAACAGCTTCAACTGAAGGAAATGGTGTAAAACAAATGTAAATAAATATAGCATTAACTTATCCTCCTGCTAAAGGGAATCTCTCTTAACCACATGGCCTCGAGAAAATACGCTACTTCCTAACGTACAAACGAAACAAAAGGTGATACTATAACCAGCATAATAAATAAATATTACTATAAATCTTGTTGGTTTGTCTATGTACTTAGTGATCAAAGAATTCTTGGGGAAAACACAGTCAACTTTAACACTTTATTTGTTTTTATGTTGTTCCTGTGGAAGGACGTTATTTCTGCATTTTAACATGCTTCAACATGTTTCTTTATCACCAAACAAACCTGACCAGACCACGTGTTCACAGCAACATGAAGTTTTATACTTTATCACCAGAAGCATATACCCTCGCTTGAATAAACATCGGTTTGCCCATATGGGCCGACATTGATCAATACAGGTATCAGTTACCGACATGGATCGATATGGTTCCATGACAAATGCTCTATTTTTTAATTTTAATTTATTCATTATGAACATACGGATTTATTCTTTGCAAACTACTTATAGTCTTGGAAAATAGGTAAATTAGTGATACCGATAGTCGATGTCGATCCCACATCAATCGACGTGGGCTCAAGCGGGGCCGCTCTCCTTCCCGCATTAACGATGTGGGGCGGTATAGGTCCCCTGAGAGTCCAACGTGCATGTGCTAGTGGAGGATAGCTCCTGGGAATTACAAGCAAGAACCTTGTTCATTTCGCAAAATGGGCGATTTGGTTGGAATTGGAAATGCCAGGCACTATTATGTATCGATAAAACTATAGAACTGAAATATTTTGGAAAAAAATATAAAAGACAAAGTTTTGTAACCAATAGATTCTGTTGCCTGAGCATTTTTTAATGCATGAGTCTCCATCTGTTGTATTTTTATAGTACTGTAACTTTTGTATTATATATGATGAAGTATTTCATAATAAAGGACTCCTCTTATATTGAATATGAATAACAAGCAACTACACGCTTTTGTAACTTGGGTAACGAGAAAACAAACAAACAAACAAAAACTTCATGGTTCAGTATATTTTATGAATTAATTCAATAACTCCCGTATAGGAAACATTCTTTAACATAAGACTCAATCAGATTCGACATTTTGAAACAAATGGTTAAGAGCTAATCAGATTCGAAAGTTGTTTTCAAGCCAATAATATTTCTCGACTTTGTGTCCTGGACTTACTTTAAGCTCATGGATTTAGATACGGAAGACGGATCAACTGGCCCAATACAATTAACCTGGGTCAACTTGACGCCGGTTTTCGATTAATCTTGCCTGGTGAATTTTGATTATTTTTTTTCGTCGTATTGGTTGGCCTATGCCTGGGTGTGTGGAAGCAAAGAATGGATGAAGATCTAGCTAAAGAAGAGAGGAGGAAGATTGGAATATTTTAAATAAGGTATTGTACGGAACGTGATGTTCAGTTGTTTTTGTTTTCTTTTAAATCAATTTCACCTTCCAGGTAATCATGGCTTCTGCTGGCTTCAATTTCGGGTCACTAAAAGTAGACCCGTCTCCCGTATTGAGATTTATTTAGCTTAAGCGATAAACGGACCACTTGACTCGTCAGATGGCAGCACGATAATTTTATGTTATTGATAGTATACGGAGTAACACTTGTGTTATTGTTCTGTGTTTTTTTCTTGTTACCATTTTGGGAATCAGTTCATATGATAAGCGCAACACCAAAAAAAATTAACGAATAACGTTGAAACGAAATGTATAACAAAATGAGCTGGAAGACCTGTTGTGCCTATAACTACACTATGGATAATAAATAGTCACATTACAATAAGTGGTCTTGTTTACGCCTTGCTGCATTGCTACACGAAACATCAGACAACCTTCATAGTATATGTAACTGGATCACAGGGTAATTTGTTTATTTACTCTGAATACCACAGAACTATCTTGCACAAGCACTGAACACGCAGAACAGAACAAGACTATTACATCAAAACAAAAGTAGGCCTATTAGCTACGTATAAAAAGAATAAACACATAAGTATCAACCAGTGAACTCTAATGTATCAAATTGGAGTGCTCGATTTCATTAGAAATCAAGTCAGTATCTCAAGCCAGATATAAGAAGGACCAGTTAATCTCGTATGTCCACTTACGTCTTAATCCAATGAGGTCCAAAATTTCACTTCTAATTCATTTTTTATGCTTGTCGATGTGTGGACCAATTTTCTATTATGTCTTATTACTTGCAAGTGAGGTTAATATTATATCCAGAATGTACATAACTAAATAATTAAGATATATGTAAAAAAATTTGCCACATAGCGACAACAAGCGTAAGAAACTGATAACTGAAAGTTTGGTCTATTTGGGATTAAATCGAAAATAGACAAACAAGGTTAAATATTTTCTCATGCGTCTGACTTTATATAGGTACTAATCGAGCACTCCAGTAAGGTTATGTACAGCTCAATGATATCAACAAACAACAATTATCTTATGGCTAAACAAAATTTCCGTTTTGAGATGACGAGACTAAAAAGAAGTACGTCAAGATTCAGCAATATTAAAAAAATTAAAAAATATTTTTTTTTTAAAACATACTTTTCTTAAAAAATTCGTATTAAAAAGTAAAAATAATAATTTTGTTTATGCATGACAAAAAGGCAAAGAACGAAGCGCGCACTTTATATATTCTTGAATTGGCGCGCCCCATGCTTTTCTTTTTACTCATTGATATAAACGAAATTATTTTTTACCTTTTAGTACGAATTGCTTCAGGAAAGTATGTTTTTAAAAGTTTTTTTTATTATCATTATTTCTTTTGGAGTTATTTTCGTGTTCGGATACTTTTTCTCAAGCTAATGTTTTGTGACCCAAATCCTAAAGTGTTCTGCAATCAGTCAAAAGTCACATCGTTACATGCTAGTATTCGTTTTAGGATAAAGTTGTTCATATTTTAAAAGAATATATATTAATATATTCTTTTAAAATATATAAAAATATGAAAGTAACAATGGAATATTGTATTGTCATCCAACTTACGTAACTGTGGAAAATTTCATCATTGTATGACGTCGGGAAATGAGTTAAATTAACACATGATTTGAGGACACCACGAACCATTGTGAACTTAAAAAGAGTCTGTAATAACTTATTAATATACTGTAAATGCTTAATATTTCACCAACCCCTGAGAACTGATGCACATTAAATTCTAGAATCTGAAGACAGATGGATACAACAATGGTCTTCGTTTGGCAATTCTCGAAGGAATATTAATTAAATCTTAGTAATGTCTGAATCCTTTTTTGCCTGTAATTTCAGTCTTTTCTGGGCGCGCCGGACAAGTTCGAAACAGAACTACAGGATTTAGCAATAGGCTTATCTTGCTAACAAAAAATTAAAGATGATTCACACATCTTCAATGTCTTTCTTTGCTAATTCTATTTTAACATTTTCTTTAGCGTTCTTGTTTGATAATTTTACAGCTTGATGTAACCCTATTAAAAGAATTTTACAAACAAAAAATCACACCAAATATCTTGAGAGGGTTTTAAGTTCAGCCTCACTGTAGTGCCACCTATGAAGAGAATTTATTCAATATTAAAATTTAAGCGCAATGTGTTGCTTTCCCCCAAAAATGAAACTAAATACCGTTCAAATTTGAATGAAACATGAGGTTTGCCTTATAAAAGTTTGCAGTGTTAGGAAGACTTCATAAAGTGGCAACGAGTTGGTAACATATGCATAGAAAAACAAAAATGCAGTTAGAAAAATTATGTAAATACATGTCTTTTAAAAAAATGGAATATTACATCACATTACGTACCGTACATCACTGTTGTAACTAAACATTAGAACCGTTTGCGTTGTTTTTAAACACGTGCATGGGAAAAAAAGTAAAAAAAAAAAAAAAAACCATAGATTCAGGAAAGTAACATGCGGTTGGCTCACTTTCGAAAACTGGCGGTAACTTATATGAACTGCCCTTCAGATGCCCTTGGATTCTGTCCTTCCAGTTCTGGAAGCTACTTTTTTCATTTTGTTTTTTTCAATCGATTTCATGCTAAGCATGCAATCCTTTAATTCTTCCTTTGGCATATACCATTTTAGGACTATCAGATGTTGCTTAAACCGTTTTGCATTTTTGTGTTTTTTTTCTTTCAAAAGTATTTATACCGTTTTCATTTCGACGTTTCTGTTTTGTGTTGTGGGGAATATACGGATTACATAATATAGTTTTCTCACACACTAACACAATTACACTCACACATACGTAGGAAGGTAGGACAATAGAGGGAGGGGAATATACGTAGTAACACGCAATAGAAATTTTGAAGCCCTGAAGGAGTTGTATATGTTATGTATGTATGTAGGGAAGATAGACTTTATTGAAGGCCGGATGCAAATCTTCCCTGCCAAAAGTTCTACCTTCCATGTGGCTTTCTATCTTTCTCCCTTAGTTAAATCGACCAGGTGTTGTAAGCACACAAAACTGATGAACTTGTCTGATAACAATTCCTCTCTAAGCCTTTCCTTACTCAAGCACACCAACCCCCTCTGCCGGTACATGATAGAAATAAAAAAAAGATGATGTGAGAGCCTTAAGGAGTTACAAAAAATAAAAAAAAATAGCTTGAAGATATATATATTGTTAAAGAACACGAAGATAAATGCAAAAGGTGCGTATCTCAAACGTATCTTCGGTACCTTAACATCATGACATGAAGATTCACAGTGTAATTTTTTCTTTCTCCCCCCTTATTTCGTTGTACCTCTTCCCACAAAGTGTGGTTACTTTTCCCCACTTTGCACCCTCCTACCTTTTATATATCTTACAAAATTCTTCTTTTCTCTCTAACTACAAAGGAAAAAACATGATAATTCCAATTCATAAACGTTATCAATTACCTCTTAAATAACAATATTTCTATTTTGTAAGGGGACATAACATTTAATTTTATATTCAGTAACTAAGCGACGAAATCACTATAGTTAAAGGAGAAAATCTGACTCATACGCCATTTTGAATCCCATCCATAAACCCCCCAGGGTAATTCAATGATCAAGTTCTACATAATGATACTGGAGTGCTATCTCTTTTTCTTTCGCTGTATGATTCGTTTTTATTTATGTGGCTTCATATATTCATCAATTTCTTAATGAGATCGAACAGTCCAGTAACGCGTTTTGGTCAATGAGTTCAATGAGCGAAGATAATTATAGTCTGTGATCATCAAACTCTACGTAATACTAGAGCTACTTAGTGTTGCCAGAGCAAATATTTAAACTCATTTGTCCACTTGCAGTCTAATCCAATGTGAACCAAATTTTCAGTTCTAATTCAGTTTTATACGCTTCAAAGCGCTGTGAGGCCCGTTTTATGATTTAAATCTTAATTCCAAAGTTATTCATATAATAGTGTACAGTACACTACATATAACAGAAAATACTGCAAATAATATTTACGTTTTATTTGGGGGTGGGGGGCAAGAATTAAGACATAAATCAAGAAAGGACCGCACAGCGATATCAAGCGTAAATAACTGAGTTAGAACCGAAAATCTGGTCCATATTAGTTTAGACTGAAAGTGGACAAACGAGATTAAGTGTCATCTCTGCTCCCTGACTTTGTTCATGAA
>JAGDQP010009613.1:36781-58416 GCA_022664845.1 Lepisma saccharinum
CAGCAGTCAGTCCAGCAGCGCTTTTAAATAGAGATAATTGTCCGTGATAGATAACATTATTCTCGATAGATACACCCGATATCTCAATCAATGGCCTCTATCTAAAGCGATGCTGGACTGACTGCTGCTCTTGAAAACTTCATGAATAGACCCTATATGAAGCGGAGAGGATACCTAATCTAGTTTGTGCACTTCCAGTCTAAACCAATATTGTTCAAATGTTCGGTTCTAACTCACTCTTTTATGGTTCATATCGCTGTGCGCCCGTTTTTCACTTGTCTTAATTCTTGCAAGAAACCTAAATATTATTTGTAGTATTTTCTATAATATGCAGAGTACGGTATAGTATTATATGAATCAATAAGGAATTATGACAAATTAAAAAAACGGGCCGCAGAGCGATAAAAAGCGAATAAAAGTGAGAAAGAACAAAATTTGGTCCACATTGGATTAGACTGGAAGTGGACAAACCAGTTTAAATACTCGCTCTGGTGTTTTATCTTTCAACATGAAGCAGTCACTCCAGTATTGTTACGTAGAGCTTGATGTTCTCAACTTTTTTTTAAACCCACTTGGTGTCAGTCCAATATCGAGCTAGAAGTGAAGTTATGTTATTAAATCATGCACAATATTAACGCTTTTATGTGTTGCAGATCAATATCATACAGTACCAGATGCTCAGCTCATCTTCCGTGTTTTTCGCTGTTTTAAAATTGAATACAGAAACTATCATTGCATACTGGCATTATTTTCTTTTCAAGTTCGGCTGGACTGACGCCAGGTGTTTACTACCTGTAGAGTGAATGGATTTTACTATCTATTTTGTTTTATCTATGAGTTGTATACTTAGGGCTGATTTTCATGAAAGCTTGCGTTGCTTACTTTGATTGCTATCCACTTCTAGACTATTCCAATATGGACCAAATTTTCAGCTTTCAGCTTTGTTCCTAACTATGCACATAAAACAACATATTGTACATAATATATGCCTTGCAAGAATTAATACAGAAATACAAAACGGGCCACACAGTGTAAAGAACTTAGAACTGAAAATTTGGTCCATATTGGTTTAGAAATCGACGATCGAGACTAACTGTTCTTTCCGCTCCAGGGCTGGGTTGCAAGAAAATACTAAAGTGTAAAATCTGACTTAAGTCAGACCATCGAGCTCTACATAATACTGGAGTGACCACTTAGTGTAAAGATAGATGCCAAAGCTAACGTTTAAACTTGTTTGTTCACTTCCAGTATAATCCAATGTGGACCAAATTTTCAGTTCTAACTCAGGTTTATACGCTTCTTATCGCTGTGCGGTGCATTTTTTTCATTTAAATATTAACTCCAGTATTATGTAGAGTTCGATGGCCTGCTTAAGACAGATTTTACACTTAAGTATTTTTCTTGCAACCCAGCCCAGGGCTTTACATACTCATTATTTTTTTTAATGGTATCGATTAGTCCAGTATGTTTATTAGATAGAGCTTAATGATCCAACCCTAAAGCAATGAAAATATATTAAGAAATAATCGCATACTACATCTTCGTTCACTTGACTATGGTAATCAGGGTTAAGGGTAGTTCATAACAAAATGAACACTACGCAAAGAACTTAATAATAGAAACAATTGGGCACATTCAACGGACTAAGGGCTCATTTTGAAGCCCGCATGCGTTGCTTGCTTTGCTTGTGATTAGGGTGAGTGAGTAGCCAATTGAAACACATTGTGTTTCGTGGTGTATTACGTGTTGTAACACGTGTTTCGATTGGCTATTCACCCAAATCGCAAGCAACGCAAGCAGGCTTGAAAAGGAACCCTAAGGTAGCACTAAACCCTGAGAGAGCACTTGAATCTTATTGGTTTGCTTATAAGTAAGCAACCAATACGATTAAAATGCTCTCTCAGCGCTTAGTGTTTGTTACCTTAATCCTGTAAATGCGACCAATGTATTAGAACCTGTTGGTCACATAGATATACCTGAAGTTTAGTACATACCGGACGCATGTACTTATTTTATAAGTTATATTGTGTTATTATTATTATTTGTGTGTGTACTAGAACATAAGCATTTGTTGTTTGGGATTGAAACCCCTATATGACTATGAGTCAACTATCCAATACTTTAACCATAGTAACCTTGTACGATTGCAAATTCTCTGCTCCATATTTGTCTTGTAGTGATGTTGTAGTGATTTTTAACCATTTATTTAACAAATCTATAAAAGTAGTTGTGACACTGGGCAGTAGATGGACACTCAAATCCTTCTTTATAAAATCAAATCATTCATCACCAGAGCAATTACAGTAATGCGTTTTTCATTTATTTCCTTGAAGTAAAATATTATATAATATTTTTGATACGTTTGAAATTATCTTGTAACGTTTTTGTTTCCATTACTAAGTAACTAAACTTAAGGGTTGCTGAAATCATGTCGAGAAATCTGGTAAATATGACAGTAAGGTAAAGTTGGAAGTCAAATTCATATATTCAGTCAGTTGTTTTAAGAAACGTCTTGATGAACAATGTATGATAACAGTATATATTATTTTGAGGTTCTTCTGCGTAAATATGAACTTAAAATTATTAATGAGGTGTATAATAAGGATTTTTTTCTGAACTTGAATTTTGTATTTTTATTTACTACCTTTGGCCATCTAAGGCTCTGGCCGGTATAGGGGAGGGGAAAGGAGTCGGGAAGGTGTTGGCCAGAGCCTAAGTTGAAGGTACCATCCCGACATATAGCTGGTGTGATTGAGGAAAAACGTTGGAGAAACTTCAGTCAGGATGGTCGGCCGCTGGGATTGAACCCCTAACCTCCCGAATGCTACACCAACGCTCTACCACTGAGCTACGGCGTCTCGATATTTATTTCTTCTCCGGGAGGTCTCCAAGTAAATTTAGATACGAAAGCTTTTAAAACAATAAAGTTACATATCCTTATATATAAATTAAAGCATCTTTTTAATTAAGAGAAACAAATTTTAAAAAAAACAACAACTATCCTTATGGCTTACAGTACTAGAAAGTTCGTTTCCTCAGTAACAAACGTTTGCCAACAGACTCACTACTGAGCTGAAATTCTAACCAATATATACCAGCTTATTATAACGTAGGCCTACTTACTATTATCTGGCTCTTAAGTATGCTTTTTCAGAAAATAAAAACATTGTATCTACATTTGAGTAGGCCAATTGTAACCACTCTGGCATCTTCCCAGGAAATGTGGAAAAATTAAAAAGATTTGGCAGGCTGGGTATAAACGTTCTCTTTAAGACTTAAAGGGTAAATGATGAGGCTTTTTTCTTTTTTACTATAATCATAAGTAGAGCCCGGAAATTCGTTAAAATGTTTTTCCATTTCTGTAACGAATTATCAGTACAAACACTCCAAAATGTTTCCTTTGTAGTAAAATTAAGAGACTTAGTATCCTCCCTTCCGCCATAGTGAGACAAACAAAATCAGTCGCAAAATAGATATCACTTCTTTTGTGAGTAGAATTCTTGCGTCACTCTTGTCTTTACCCCGAAGGGGATTTTCTACTGATATCACTTATTTTGTAAGGCTGCCAATTAAGAAAAAGTGCATAGTCTTCATACAAAAGGTCAATTTTGGTCCATAGTATTCTCTGAATCTCGAAAATGGTAACTCCTATTTAAAAAATAAGCATTTATTTACCCCTCTGGGCTCCTGAATCGCCCCAAAAAAACCCTGGTACTAACCATTTGGGGCTAAAACAAAAAGACAGACATAATTTCCCGTTAACATATTGTGACTTATATAACAAACTATTAATAATACATTATAATTATATATTTGGAGAAACTTTACAAACCAAAACTATACAAGAGTCAAAATAACCACCAAGACAAATTTTGTGAAAGCAGAACTTAAATATTCTACTTCCGAGAGGCATACAATGAGTAAAACAATTCCTGTGTAAATCAATAGAAATTTCATACCAAGGTGGCGGGGGTGATCTACACCGTTACGTTGTGAATTGAGGAGGAGAAAATTGTGAGGAAAATATGATTCTTTAAGTATTTAAACTGACCTTTTGACCCGCCTGTCTTTTAGTGTCAACCCATCACCGCTTTCGTTTTTCTTTTGTTCTTTTCTGAAATTCTGCATGTCTCTAGGTAACGACCTGACATCTCACGCATACTATGCTATTTTGCCAGAAGCAATAATACAATTAGATAAATGTAAAATTACTGGTGAAAACGATGGATATTCTAGGAGAAACAATAAACAAACTGTTGAAAGTGCCGGATGAAAAGGGTAGAGCTGTCAATAAACGAGTAATGTGTGCAAATGGGGGACCTAGAGAAAGTTAAAAGCATAATAATGCAGTGTTCTTAAAGGTAAAAATTAAACTGTCATTGATATGAGCACATCAGTAATACTTCCTTTTAAGTATGCTCCTTTCACTTCTGTGGACGCTGAGAGATCATTTTCAAAACTGAAAACAATTCTCAGTGACTGAAGGCTCAATACGTAATTGAAAACTTGAAGAAGCAAATTGTGTTGTTGGAGAACCAATAAAGAATGTCGTAATGTAATTGAATTGAACTGAATTTTATTGAATTCAGAGATCAATACATTGGCTAATACCATATGGTATAGAACGTGTCAATTTTTATTTATTACAAATATATGCATATACTCACTTGATTACTAATGCATAAATTACATATCTACACACACGCAATACAAATAATTATTTACATGATACCTTATGTAAGATAAAACAAGATCATTTTCATTTTTGGACATACACCGTTTTGCAACTGAAGATGGCAGTGCAAGAACCAGACAACTACATTTTTTTATATTTTTTCAGGAAACAACAACAAAATTAACTGATTGTTTTAAATTAATATACAGTTCAGAACTTCATTGTTACGTGCATGATTAATAAGTCAAACATTGTTGTAGAAATCAAAATATTCTCATTCCTTTGTAATATGTACTCAAGGTATGTAAATAACAGGTAAAGAATTCCCTCCTCATTGGCTGAATGGTGTATGACACAATTGGCAAAGAGTATCCGTTTAGAGAAATCTGTCTGTATTCTAGCATTGGAAATCGCCAACTAGGTAACGACAACAACAGCCAATCAGGGCAAGTCAGGCTATCACAGTCTCTCGCGACAGGGGAATTAACCTAGACTTCACTAGGCCATGATATATGGTAACATTAATTGAGATTTGCCTATCATATAAACGGGAAATTTAGAAATGCTTATCGAATTCGACTTACTAGTTAGAACCATACCTGTCATGCAACGCGAAGTACTGAATATCGATTTTGTTTGGTGTTGCGTTCCCCTGACACTAGGAGCGCTACTGTTACATATATTTCCCTGTCAGGGGCTCGCTTAGTTATACATTGATCTTTGGATTAATAAGTTTCCCGCAAACTCCGACAACTTACGTCATCACCAGAATTCAAAAAGTGTTCACTGTTGTCCGGAATGGACGCACCTGTTATGTACAGTACTAATTGCTCATAGAGTTGTCTTGTTTTTTGGGCCGGCATATCTTCATTTCTAGATTAACACAAAATAGTAGTAAATACGAATATCTTCCGATTATGAGGAGGAATGAATAAGAACTCTTTATTATTGAGCAAAAAATATATATACTTATTTCATTTCAACAAAAGAATATTGTGATAAATCAGTTACATAAAACTATTAGCTGACTATCAACAGCGCTACTCAGTTCATAAGCTTCATCATTTTTTTAACTAACTGTCTTGCTAATTAACTCAAAATTGTACATGTTTCAACATTTTTTAAATTTTTTTTAAAACTTAATATTGGGTAGGTGCGAATGAAATGTCCACCCCAAGTACGTCATGTCCAAAAGCCATACAATCAAACTTGCATTACCTAGTTAATCAAAGTAGCCGCCGTCGGCATCCACACGCTGTTGCCACGGTTCAGCCAGCGATTGGATTCCGCGGCGAAAGAAATCTTGAGTCTGCGATGCGAAGAAATACTCAACTGCATATCGTTGCACCGCCCGATCATCATGAAAGGTCTTCCCTGCGTAGAAGTGATTGAGATGCCAGAAGAGGTGGTAATCAATGGGACAGAGATCGGGGAAATACGACGGATGAGGAAGGGTTTCATGCTGGAACTCATGGAGAGCCTGCACCGTTCTTTGTGAGACGTGTGGGCGGGCATTGTTATGCAACATGAGGACACCATGTCTGTTGGCCATTGCTGGATGCTTACTGACAAGTTTGCGGTGCATTTCATGGAGTTCAGTACTGCAACAATCTGCAGTGATGGTTTCACCTCGCGTGAGAAAGACATGATGGATCACTCCCACTATAGACCACCATACCAGCAACAACACCTTCCGTGGGTGGAGAGATGGTTTAGAACACTGTCCTAGACGTTGACCATGATCCAATCATTGTCCTGACCATTTACGACTGTCACAGCAGATCCATTTTTCATCTGAAGTGAGAATCCGATGCAGGAAACCTTTCCGCTTATTCATTACACTCAGAGAACTGCGCACCTCCAGACGGCGATTCTTGTTGGCTGGTGTCTACTCATGTGACACCCACCCATGAGACCAACCTTTTCACCTTACAGTTTGCACGGAGCCGCCGACTGACAGTGGTACGGTGTATGTCCAACTCGTCTGCAATGCAAGAACACTTTTCTGAGGGTCCACTTCTACGGTTATCCTGAGCAACTCATTCGAATATGATTTTGGTCGTTGCCCATGGACGGGGATCATTTTGCAATGTTGTGTCACCGGAACGAAATTTGACAAACAAAAGGCGAATGGTACGTTCATTCGCCATCCTGTTCCAAGTGCACTGTTTATGTGTTTTTTTTTATTGCTGTCCAGAATACCCAGTATGAATTCAGAAAGAAAAATCACTGGCAATTGTGTGTTCTCAATGGTGCACTTTCCTACGACCCTGTTCAACAACACACTACCTCCTGATCGTCTGGGTACCCCAGCCTGTTAGCTGGACGTATACAGAGTTTGTGACGTTAGACGCGTGATCTCAGTCGATCCCTGTGTCGTGTTGCTGAGGTGTGTTTCCCAACAGGCGTCAAGCGGTCATTTCATTTGCATCAACCCAATAGTTTATAGAAAAGTACTGAAAGTATGAAGGAATTACGTCACCATTTCACGTAATATTCCTTTTGTTTCAATTTTCTGAAGTATAATTAGATTAATTACAGGGTAAATTGCAGTGTTTCGTGAAAAGTGAGGAATGAATTCGTTAGTTTTATATATTTGTCTCCAAGGGTGGTTGATTTTTTTTATATATATAAAGCTGTAATGGTGTCAATTTGCAATATTGCATGTACAGGGTGTTACAAAACAACAACGACAAAGTTTCCTCACAAGATTCCTGACATGAAAATTAGACAAAAAATATAGACCATGGAGAGTGTACAAATGCATAATTTCGGCGTTATAGACTGCCGAAAGTGTGGGAAAACGAACTCGAGAGTTTGATATTTCCAATATCATTAACATTAGAACGGAGGCGGTATGGTGCCCTCAAAGGCTTCAAACCTGCTCTATACAAATATACACATTCCAAAATTGTGCAATGGATGCGCAAAGGATTCCCCCAAAAGAAAGTTCCGGAAGGGCGTAAGCCAGTGCTGTTACCGCACATAACATTCATGTTATCTATCATATTATCCCATGAATGGAACTTCTTTCAAGCAAGTAACAATAATTCGTTTGCTGGAATCGAATCAGGTAGGTTTGTCGGTGTGTGTGTGTTTTTTTTTTTTTTGCAACATCCTGTATAAAGGCACATATCTAAGTTTGTTACAAGATCCTGACAAAGTTTATTAAAAATGATAATCGATTACTACGCTCTGTTAAAAAAAATAATAAATATGTCCTACAACATTCAATTGCAAATACCACATTTTCAAAGGTAAGTTTTAGCTACTATAAACTAAAATTATCAACTAAACGTAGTTTCCAATAGAAATACGACTACCCTTATCGTAGTCAATTTTACGAGGTTCTATTTTCTCTTCCTGAGAACAGAAATAGTTTACAATTGAAGTACCTACTTTCTTTCTCTTTTTTCACTACCCACATAGCAATTTTGACGTGCTCAACGTTGTTGCAAGTTGGCATGCTATCTGGGTACGTGATATATTAGATAAAAGAGCCGCCAAAATACACTACCAATTCATCACATATTTTACGTGCCATTACACCACAAAGACAAATTGTCATTATTGTCGACAGCTCACAACTGTGTAATGTGGATAGGGCACATATACGGTAGAAGGTAAAGAAGCATTGTTGGCTCGCTGTTGCGCCTCATTTCTACCTCATTAGTTAACACAGTAATTGTTCAACCATATTGATATATACATCATTTTAAAGCTTATAAGACAGGCAACAACTTTGATTTCTCGAACATTTTTTGATATTGTGAGTTTAAAACAAGCTACACCGTAAAAAGTGTAAATATTGAAAGCAAAATATTGTTCTTTTGCGCTTTAGTTCTAAATTACTACTAACAATAGCACAAAACGTATGATAAACATGTTTGTAGCCTGTCATATAGAAATTATAACAACAACAACAAGAAAGAATCGTATCGTTATGTCTATTGGTTACGGAGATGTGATACAATTTCTGAAAGTCTTCTCATTTGTAGTTCCGGGGGCATACGGGGGAAAACACAGGGCGAGTTTGGGGAAAATTCGCCTCTAGTAGTAATGTAACAACCGGCCAAAACTCATCTCTCCGCTAATTATTCTCGACATTTACGTTTTTTGCCCTTCATTTCCTGGGTTAATAGTCAAATGCAATTCACGAACAGTGATTCCTTAAAAGTAATAATTAAAAGACAAATAACAAAACAGCAGAACTTGCCTATTTGATAACTGTGCCTAAGATTATATTAAATACGTAATACAACAATAGCAAGCTTTGCATTAAAAGACTATGTAGCAAATTTACAAAACAAAGAAGGGTTATTTGACATATCAAGGATATTAGCCGACATTGTACTGCGAAAAAAATAAAGTAGAAACACGATAAAGTAATTACTCGCACATTCGATGCTTTTAGTTTGACATGTTTAAGATTCATAGCCCATCTACAGTTCATATACGAACTAACATGAATGGATTATTTTAAACTACATTAAGATGTCGAATTAAATAGTCCGGCAGGCAGACTATGGTACCGTCCATTAGCGTCCGCATAAAACATTTTTGTATTTTCATGGCTTTTCGACTCCCCTAAACAATATTTTGCAAGGGTGTCGCCCTGGCACCGTTGAGCAATTTGCACAATACGCATTAATATGAAATTTAGGAACCGCCATCATTGATATGTCTAATTTTGCTCAAATCTGTCAAAGTTATTGACCTACCACAAAGTTTCAGCTAGGTAAACCCATGTTTTTGTGGTCAAGGAATATTTTGAACATTTTAAAAATGATGTTGAATAAGTTTTCTTAGAATATACGTAACTTTGAGTTAGAAAATACTGGGTGAAAGTATTGAATGGATATTTTGGGTTTTACACACTACATCAAAAGAGCGGAATTTTCACTCTTTTTAGATGGAAAAGCGGGACGCTCCTTCTCGAGCGGAATTTTCGATCGAAAAAGAGTGGTTTCTAACAAAACATTATTGCGTTGGATGGAAAATGTACTCTTTCTAGATGGAATTTCGCTCTTTTCGATGTAATTTATTTTTTCACTCTTAAAAGAGCGGTTTTCTATTGAGTCGTCAAAGGTGAAAGAGCGATTTCTCATCTGTTTAGAGTGATTTGGTGCTTCAATTTCTCATCGTTTAGGAGTGAATTTTCTCATCTTTGTAGATCGGTTTGAATTCCACTCTTTTTAGAGCGATTTGCAGTGCATCATGGGCATGGCTACTAGTCAACATTGGTCTTCGCCATTTCTAAAAGCAAAGGTTATCGAAAGACTAAGCTATACTGTGAAATTTATAGCGTTATGTATAGTCAAAAATGAGAAAACAGAACTTTAAAACTTTTCTGTTAGTAAAATACACAAAAAAACGTCAGGAGTAAGATATGTACGTACAAGAAATATTTCAGCGTTGTAATCAAGTACCTGACGAGACGAAAGAAACAATTCCGAGGACGCATTCTCGCAGTTGAGGGGTTAACGAGTTGGATAGCTGATCGAACGGTACCGGGTTCAAATCTCCTCCAGGTTTAGCTTTATTTGACTAATTTTCATTCACAAGTACAGTACCTTTCTCTTTAGTGCATATGAATTAATGCTCCCTTTCGCACTTTTGCACATTTTATTGCGTCGTTTTCATGTTCACAAGATGTAAATTGTATCTGAATAGATAGAAATTCATCTATACAAATACAATATCTAGGTTTCCATTGAAATAGACTACCACAGATTTTCGCTCTTTTTTCGAGCGGAAATTTCTCATCTTTGCTGCGATGAAAATTCGCTCTAAACGAGCGGTCACTCTTTCCGCTCCATTTGAGCGGAATCCGCTCTTTTGATTTTAGTGTGTAGCGTTGGCATGAACACTTCCAAACTAAACAACACTTCCATTTCTATCAATACGGTCATAGGGTATGAAAAAAAATATTCGGTGTCCTCTTCGATTACATCCGTGCTCGCTGGTAGCGATGTTTTTTCGTTATTACACCATGACACGTCATAACAGAGACAAAATATAGTACGTGACAGTTTGGCTAAATTGCAACGGCAGTGAGTTGTTGAGCACGGTTTATCAGAGGAACAACGCCAGTGAATCATCACCACTGGAGATGCTAGGGCAGTGTTTGATGGCAATAGCACGGAGTCAACAGACTCCGACGCATCTTCACGTTTCCAACCATAGAAAATGGGATCGAGCTTGGGAGCCTCAGGTTCGCAGGCAGACATCCATATGGCAGTTTGAATGTGAGCTTTACGCACGTTTAATTCGAACGCTTCTGTTCTGGGTGGGAGACTTTTCAAGTCAAGGGCCACGGTTGCCTTTCGCCTTGACATCTTCCCCATCCATGCACACATCGACACGTACGTCAGACATAGTTCTCTTCTTCTTGGCTACCGTAGCACACGGACATGAAAGACGTAGCTTCTTTTCCAACATCGCCGATCTTTGCATAGATTTTTCCAAATAGCTTAAATTGGTTGCCACAGTGCAATGCCTCGAGGGCCGCAGCCTTTCCGATGCCGATGCACCGGACAACCGTGTTGCACCCTAAGAAAAATCTTATTCTTTCCTGCACTTGCACCGATGTCGATGACGGTCCTGCCAGACCCAGCGCTTTCCATAGTCAGCGCAGATAACAGTCTATGTGTGTGGTAGAAATACACGAGTAGGATGAAAATACTCGTATCATCGCACGCAACTGTGATACTCTTCACTCCCTCTTTGGCAATGTTAACGACATGTTGCACTATGATTACATCTGCTTCTTCGTGCGTTGTCCGCACATCAGTTCTGTATTTTTGCTCCCTGTTATATATCTGGATCGGAGTGGGATCATTCCCAGTTATGACCAATTTATGGTCCAAGTTTCTGTACTGGCTAACAGTTAGAAGTTGCTGGAAGATTAACTCCGCCAATTGCGTCTTGTTTTCAGTAACAATAAGTGCAACTATCTGGGGTGGAAGTGGTGTTGTCAAGCTCAGCTTGTCTCTCCTGCTAGCAAACTGGCCGGCTCTGACCAATCTTGTGCCACTCTTAATGCTGTAATTGTGGTTTCTGTCGAATATCAAGCACACATGAGAAAATCTTGCCTTCTGAAACACGTACTCGCACACGTTATTGACATAGTCTTGAACAGTTCCTTAGTTCGGCCAGTGCACGGCCCACAGATTAGCACTTCCATCAATCACTGTAGCTTCTGCCTTCAGGACTACTCTTTCAGATGTGTCAACTTTTATCTGTTTCATCATGACTGATTTCACCTTTGCTAATATCATTTCCCCGTAGTCATCAAACATGGCAGTTGGTACCGGGGCAAATCAATGTTTTAGAACGTGCTGAAAATTGATGTTCACTGTTCCTTGCAATTCCAGAACACGCAAGTAGATCAACATGGTATCACATACATAAGTAGTTCCAACGCGTATGGACTTTCTGTCAACAGTCATCGTTATAACTTTCTTTGGTATTGTTGAGTGGAATCCTCTGGCTAAGCATCTGAATATTTAGTCATTTGGTTCATTCCAATAGTCAACGCATTGTGAGCATTCACCTTGTCTGACGCAATTCTGACAGTGACTATGTTCATAAGAGATTGGGAATGATTTTTCTTGTCAAATGGATCAATGCATGTTTCTAGCTGACTCCTGACATTTTCTCTGTCATTTCTATTGGCTCGAATTCTTGCTGGTTTCTCTCCTTTGTGAGTACTGACTTCATCCCTCCGACTGTCATTGATCAGGTCGGTGAGATCTTGCAAAATATTGCTAAAAATGAGCATGTTGTACGCCCACCTTTTCATAGTCTCTGGCTTCATCGTCACTCTAATAGATATTGCGGGGTCCTTTGCTATATCTCATAAACGTCGTTTCAATGTACATGTCAGACCAGATGCCGTTCCACAGCCCTTCCTTGTGGCGCATAACATGGTCTCTTGTCAGGAATTTCTCTAGTACATCCCCATGAAATTTTTCCATTGACTGCAGATAATACAAACCGTACCTTGCGTAATTGTAATGTCAAGCAGCAAAGAAATAAGGAAACATCTCTTTTACTGCCGACAGGTGTAGCGGCCATTCGCCTTCACGTTCAGCTCGCAGAAATGTCATCATAATAAAAACTGGCTTTACAAGATTTTCAAATCATACTTTGGATGTAGAGCTGTTTGAAACCTTGTTTTCAAGAGCACTCATTAGATCTTCCATCGAATTTACAGCAAGAAGGAAAGGTCTCAGCAGTTCTTCAACAACTAATCGAAGGACCTTGAAATTCTGTGGAAACATCTTCCCAGCTAACATTTTTGGAGCACTTCCAAAGGCTGACTCTAAAATTTCTTCAAGATCACTTTCTGACATTAGACATCCAACACAACCAATAAAACTCATTAATTTGCGCATTCCTCCATGTCTTGGGATGAAGGTTGGAAAGCGTTCAAGGTAAACTCAGCTGATGTACACAGTCAGCTTGTACAGTTGCTGGTCGTTTGTGAATATAGTCACATTTTGTCCACACTGATTGGTAAGTTGTACGGCCTCAACCATTGCTGTTAACATGGTGCCGGAGTCTCCAGGATCCATGTCTATTAAGGGGGTATAAATAGCCGTTGTGGCTGGCTGGGTGGTTTGTTCTTGCTAGCGGCACAGTTTTGTATTAAATCCAACAAATTCTGGGGTATCGTTCTCACTTACTAACAGTTTCATAAATGGAAATCTTAGTCTCTGCATCTTGATAATTGGATTGTCTGATGAGCTAGCACCCGCAGAGGTAACACGTCCCATTTACCCTGGTCTGCTGACATGGGTGGCTTTCTTGGACCTTGGTACCGCTGCACTTCATGTCATCGCTGATGGGAATTTCTAACTCTTCTCGTGAAAGACGTTGGATTGTTGTCTCTGCTTTTTCCATCTCCTTTTGATCATCCACTGTAATAGGAGAGCAAGACTATGCGTCAAAAGTAACCGTTCTGTGACGACACACTTGAATCAAAGTTGTGAGCAACTACTTGATCCAGTCCTTTATCTGCATTTACTAAGCGTCGAAGGTCAATCTGCATTTCTGCTGCCTTAGCTGCAGATGTTCTAAAACACCGATATTCATCGTATGAGCAGCAAATCTGATACTAGTAGAAATCTTCTAGTAGTGTTTTTCAACTTAAAAACTACTGAGGGCAATTTGTAGTGGCGTAGGCTGATTGGAGATTACACTGGTGACAATATTCCCAATCAAAACATCAGCAGGGGATTGGTCAAGCTTATTTGATATCTTATTCAAAAGAGGAAGCAGTGTGGAGCTAGTTAGCTGCAGAGCAATCTCCATGTTTGTTCTAGTTTTTGTATTCATTGCTGTTTTTGCCAATCTGCTTGGATTCTGTGATGATCTTTTTAGCAATCCGATCAATAGCTAAATCGTCATCATTAGGATCGGAATCCAACAAGTGAAGAAGTCCTGATGCTCTGCTGCGAAAGAGAACGAGACTGGCCACACCTTTTCCTGACAGAACGAGGAGATCTGCTCTTATTGTTTCAGGAAGCTTTGACAGAAGTACCCGTCGCGAGAGAGACGTTCCGCTATTTTCAATATACATTTCGAATAGCTCACATGAGTTCCACCTTCTCGACATGTCTACCTTCATGATTTCTGTATACTATACGTATACCAAGTTTCATGCCTTTAAGAATTTTTTTTACCTAATCACGAAATTTTGGCTAAAAATGACTGAATTGCACACAAAACAGCCTCACGCCCCCTCTATTGTATTCTATCTCTATGGTCCGGATAATACGTCATTTGTCATGATACGATATGCTCTGAAACTACGCATGTTTTTGATTTCTTCAAATGAACATTTTGCCTCGTTTCGGTTTGAGCAACTCAGCTATCATTTCTAACCCAATAAATTTTGCTTTGACTGCCTTTATCTTTACTATTTCTCTGTGATAAGAACTGTTGTACGTACATTCAGCCCTATTAAGCTATAAAACAAATATAAACACATAGAATAGAGACAAAGACAATCTGGGAAGTTGTGTGCACATGTTAGAATGGAACGATGTTCGCTCAGTTGCCCTGTCGCATGAAATATAGACAATTGGTTGCCCTTTTGCGATGGTGGTTGACCCGACCTTTAAGTATCCGCTTGACCCCGTGAAGGAAAAAAGACAGAGGAATTGTTAAACGAAAGAGAAGTAAAAGAAATCTCTTCAAGAATAATAATAAAAAAAAAGAAACAAAAGAACCCGTCCAGCAGGTTGTAAGAAGACAACAAACTAGCAGTCTACCTACCATTCTTCTCTGTCCCCATCTCTATCTCTCTCTTTTTCGCTCACACACTCTATCTTTTTTTAAATTCTGCTAGTTCCACTCACCGTTTCTCCTTCGATTACGTGCTGTAGTATAATGCATTCAACTATGAAGAAAGCCATTAAGTTAAGAAGAGAATAATTACCGTGTGCAATTGAAGCGACAGGATAAAAGATGTTTGTATCGTGTAGTGCAAGTTCATAAGATATGCATTTCTAGAATTTAAAATGAAGTTCATGATTGCACATGTTTTTAACCGTTTCCCTTTGGTTTATTCATTATTTGCCAACGTTTATTTATTTATTTATGTGTATTATTTATTTTCTTGACATAATAATTTTGCTTTTCAACGTAGTTTGTTATTTAGACCAGTTAATTTTATTTGCAGTTGTGCAATGAAGTGATAGATACTCTCCGAACACTTTACAATTTGGAGCTATGACGTCTCTTGACGAGCACTCTTTCGAGTAGATGCTATAGGTGCTACAGAGCTATAGGTGTTACAGATCTATAGGTGCTACAAGCCTATTCAGTAGCTAAATTAATGTTCGATTTTTTTTTCGAATAAATTGTCGTTATTTATTTCTGATGGCCTAGTCCTGACCATTGACTTCTAACTAAAAATGATACTAATGTATGAAATCAGGGATGGGAGAGGTCTGTTAAATTCAACTGTCTACTTCCAGTCTAAAGCAACATGGACTAACTTTTCAGTTTGAACTCAGTTTCTTTACGTTTGTGGTGTGCAGCCCATTTTTTAAATTTAAGTCTTGAGTTTTGTACGAACCGTACTGTACATATAACAGTACATCCTATATAAATTATGTTTACGTTATTTGCAAGGATTGATAGATGAATTAGAGAAACGAACCGCACAGCAATAACAAGCGTTATAAACTGAGTTAGAACGGAAAATTTAGTGCATATTGGATTAGACTGGAAGTGGATCATCAAGAATAACTGTCCCCCCCGTTCCCTGTTTTCACATACTCATTGGATATTTAATGACATCGATCAGTCCAGTATTGTTTTAAATAGAGGTCAATGGTCGCATAAGAGAAATGTAACTGGTGACGAGATGCCAACTCAAATATACTATATATTGATGTAGGAATAATTGCTAAATGTTTAGTTCACGTTCAACTTGGTATAGAATGACACTAAAGCATTTAGAAGACGTTGGCATTAGTTAACGTTCTTTTGTAAAATAATCTTTAGGATTATATAATAAAGATACAACCGCGACTTGTGACTAGAGACAGGATGAGCAGCCGAGGCTGATTCTCGCGCATGTGCATTACTCCTTCAAAGTAAATATTACTTCCAAGCAGTTACTTCCAGTTGCCTAGCGTACTAGTAGTATGTCGGGAAGTTAATTCAAGGAACTCGGGTTCAAATCCTGGTGTAGTTTTTTATTTTTTTCTTAATGAAAATAACTCTTCTCTTTTTTTATATATAAACGCACTAGGAAATGTAATAAAATTAGTGAACAAACACATGTTAGGTTAGTCAGGTACGGTATATTTTTTTATTGCACACACGATTAACTCGTGTTTTCACAAGGTCCCGTTCCTGCCGCTAGTCACAAGTACAACTGCATATGTCTTTTCATCGCTCGTGTATGCTTGACAAACTCAATCTAAGGAAACTAACCTAATGCTGGATTTCAAGGTTATGTTAGATTGTTTTATTCAAATAAAAAGCATTCTTAACAAGATGGCAATAATGTTTCCATTATAATAGGGAAGGTAGCGGCCATGGTCTCTATTGAAGGTGCTATTTCAGGATTCTTCTAGTGGGACTGAGAAAAAGGCTGAAAACCTTCTGTCAGGGGATGAACGGTACTCAAACCCGCGTCGTTTCCCTGAGGCTTATCTGAAGGCAGCGATTGTAACCACTGAATCTTGGAGCCGTATGGTATTATTATTATAAGCTTGCAAGAGAGTATATATTATCCCGATTTACAAGGCTAAACTTTAGTTGAAAATTATAGACATATTTCTATACTTAGTGGATTTGCTAGAGTATTTGAGACTATTATAGCTAAACTAAACATCTTCAAAATACAATCTCAAGATACCGATTCATGAAAAATCAGCACGGATTTCTGACAAGGGTCCAGAGCAGGATCTAGAAATCTTGCAAAATACATGTAAGGTCTTTCACCTCAACCATTCAAAAAGAAAAAAAGCTCAGAAACCATTTATGTGTTTATCGAAATAAGTTATGGAGGAGAAAGTTGAATATATATTCAAGGAAAAAAAAGGAAGTGGAAGGAACCAATTACGTAATTAAACTAATTTCATGCAGTCATTTAATGCAATTTTGAATATGTTGATATGATTAAGACTCATGAGGATAATTCATCGTTGACTGCTGAATTGTTGATTTAAAAAAGAGGTAATTTACCAGACGTATATTTAAGAAGCTTAAACTGAGTTGCTTATTCGGTTATAGTTAAAGAGACACACTCAAGAAGATAAATACGAGTGCTAAAATGAAACCCTTGTACCCTATGTACAAAGCATTGCAGATAAAGTACGAGGCTCGTTCAAGGAAAAGGTTTCCCTATTCTTTTGGGGGAAAGGACGAGACCGATAATTGAAATGAAAGTAGCAATGTGTTCATTCATCTTTCCGCTACATTTACCACACAATGCAATGTTCGTGCAGGATACCGCGCATGCGCGGCGCATGATTAGCGTGAGTCATGCAATGAGAAACGTGCCCTGGCCAGAAGGAGTTAGCGAATCATGGCGGAACAACGTGTGTTGGAGTAAAGTAGAGATTCGTTCTGTGATCCTGTATTAGTGAGCAAATTGGTCTTGCTCCTATCGACATCTACACGAAGCTGGTTGTTGTTGTTTATGAAGACTCTGTAATCTCAGTGCCAATGGTGCGAAGGTGGTGCAAAAAGTTTTCTGAAAGACGAACAAGCATATTCGATGACGATCGGCCGGATGGTCCGTCTCTCGTCAGTGACGCAACATTGGTTGACAAAGTGAATGTACTGGTGTTGTCCAGCTGAAGAATCAAGGTTCGTGAAGCAGCCGCTGATTGGAACATATCCGTCGGGACTGGACGACGATTTTTTTTGCAGATGGTTTGCAAAAACTCGTGCAACGAAGGTACAAATGCTTGTGCTGCCTAGACAATTATGTTGATAAGTGAGAAAGGATCATGCTACTTGGTGCAACTTGATTTCTGTCTGTACCTTTTAGAAATATATTTTTGGCAACATAGGGAAACTTTTTCCTTGAACGATCCTCGTATACAAGGAATAGCGTAAATCAAGATTTCAAAAAGGTAATGGTACCTTTGTATGTGCTCCATAGAAACATAAATTACCGCAATGAAAATTAGCTACTCACCTCAAGTTATTACATTTACTGTTCATATGTCCTTTCTTGCATTTTCCCCTCGAATGTGCGTCAAATCTCGGCCATATGTAAACAAAAGTAAATGATTGGACTCCACAACATTTTCTACTCTTTCAATCAGTTTCCGCTCGTCACCAAAGTAATCAACAGTTTGAAGAATATTAACAGGCATTCCTTCCACGACATTCTAAACTTTTCTGCTATCAAACCATCTGTTTGTTTAGACTAGGCCTCTGCCGTTGCCATGGCAACCAACCGGATGTGGCGTCAAGACATTAGTCGCACATTACAAATCTTTGTTAGCTAATATTGAACAACTCCTAATATGATGCTGTATTTTGTGATCTCTCTAAAGCTTTTGACTCTGCAAATCATGAGTAATTGTGATTATGATAATTAGTAATTATGAGTGAGACAAATGGGATAAATTATCACTCTTAGCTTTATATATTAAATGCGTTCATAGTTACTTAAATAATAGAATTTCAATGTTAATATTGACAACTTTATTTCTGCATTCGTTACAATATTAAATAGTGTACCGCATGGACTTAAATGGTGTACCGCAGGGACTCCCCTTGGGGCCCCTTTTGTTTAATGTTTTAAATTATAAATAACAGTGGAATCACGAGATTTAAGTATACTACATCGAAGTTGTTAGAAACCTTTTTTTAATTAATTAGGTTCTGAGTAATCCTATGATCATCAATATATTCAACAAATTACAATGGATGATTGATACCAAATCAGAAATTCTCAAGTGGATTTCAATCTGTCGAGTGTTGCGGCTAGAATCTAGTATCAGTAGTGTAGCGAAGTTTACTAACCTCGGATCAGCAGAGGCAAGCCATCGCATACCAAACCTTGCTTATGTTGGTAATTCTGACTGAGAGTTTACAAAAAGGAATCCGTCAACCCAACTCAGTGAATGTCTGGATAGTAACTGTAACAGTGTCACTGGTCTTCCTCATTCCCTTGGAAAATATGGTATTGCTTAATCTCCTGACGCCCAATGACTAATATAATGTCGTAACTTTTGAAGCTTTCCCAGCAAGCCAAATGTCGACCCCGACAGCGGCCCGACCAACAGGAAAGAGTTGAGGGAAGGTCGTCACTACCCTTAAGTGGTGTTTGGTCGTCGGGCCATTTTCCGGGCCGCCGTCGGTCCCCCGACTTTCCGGCATACGGGCTTAACCCCCACCCAGCACCCGCCCCGTTGCTCCACCTTCGCCGACGTCACTTGACTTGCTGGGTTTAGCTCAGCTCCTAATAATACAAGAAGGATGATTTTGAAGTAAAAAATGTTCAGGAGAGACCAACTAATAGTTGATATGCATTTGATGCGTCTCTGATGTTCGACGGGAAGGGAGAATTTAGCGTTTTCCCCTCTCCCGCATTTTGGGAGGGCATATGTCCCCAAAGTGACCTACAAGCATGATTATTGCCCTACAGATATATTTCCTGTGTGGGTCTTTACGGTTGGGGTTAAGTTAACGTATTTTTTTTGCTGCGTAATTTTTTAATTGAGGTAGATTTTCTGGACGAATCGGGATAAAAGACACCATATATTTTCTCGCAATTGTTCAAACGATGAGCACAAATGTTACGCCTTTGGAATCTGCGTCCAATAACTTTTCCAAAGATGTATCGTTCGTTACCTTCTGGTAATTAGGATGTGATCTTGAATTCCCTACCTGGCGGAAAGAACAGATAAACAGCGCTCATTAGATCTTGAGTTAAACTATAACGTCTCGTTAGCGTAATAAATTAAGAAACCCTAAAAGTTTACATCCCTCTCTTACAGAATTAAGAAACAATATTCCCTGTGATGTACTGGTAAGTCTTCGCTGATATTGCGCCTGAACACCCCTAAATTTTCCAATATGCATCCGCAGAGAAAGCTGACAGGGGAGAGGTGGGGTATAGAGATGTATTTCTTTTGAGAATGGGTCCAGGTTTGGTCTGAGGGATGACTTGTAGATTATATATATATATATACAGATGCTTATCAGAATAATGGAAACACCTGTAGTTGGCAACACGTCAGATGTATGGGTTGGCAGTGGTGTCGTGGCGACCGCAGCGCCGGACTGCTGGTGGTGGTGTGTTAGGTCGGTCTCCATACTACGTCAGGCGTCGTGGAACAGGAGTGTGCAGTGGCTGCAGCAGACGGAGGTAGTGTAAAATGGGAGACCTCTCAGAGTTTCAAAGAGGGCAAATTGTTGGTGCGCGGTTATGTGGAGTGAGTGTGACGGCAGTGGCTAGTGTGTTAGGTGTGTCGCCAGGGACAGTGTCGAAGGTGATGACGGCCTACACAACACACGGGAAAACCACATCGGGGAAGCGGAACAGTGGGCGGAAGAAAAGCATCAGTGACAGGGCACGCCGGGTATTAAAGCACATTGTCACTCGAACCGTCGTGCCACTGCGGCGCAAGTGACGGAGGAACTCAATCAGCACCTCCCCCAACCTGTTTCGACAATCACAGTCCGCCGCGAATTACATGACATGAACTTACGGGGTCGTGTTGCACGGGTCAAACCTCTCATCAGGGACCAGAACGCTTTAGCACGCCGCAAATAGTGCCGCGACCATGCAACTTGGACCGTTGACGACTGGAAACGTGTGGTATGGTCGGATGAGTCACCATTCACCCTATTCCAAACCACGGGCCGTGTTTATGTGTGGAGAACGCCCAAAGAAGCGTATGATCTGCAGTGTCTCCGCCCAACTGTGAAATATGGCGGCTGCACGGTGATGCTGTGGGCCGCAATATCATGGTTTTCATTGGGTCCTGTGGTCACACTTCGCGGACGCATCACTGCCAACGATTATGTCGCAATTTTAGGAGACCACTTGCATCCTATGGTCCGGATGTTGTTCCCGGACAATGACGCCATATTCCAGGATGATAATGCACCCATTCACACAGCTGGAGTTGTTGCAGCGTGGTTTGAGGAACATCGGGATGAAGTTCAACACCTCCCCTGGCCCGCCCAATCCCCAGATCTCAACATAATTGAACATCTGTGGTCCATCTTGGAAACACGACTCCGGCGACGATTTCCACCTCCATCCTCTCTCACAGAACTGGCCGATGCCCTGCACGAGGAATGGTGTAATATTCCACTTGCTACCATTCACGACCTCTATGCCTCCATCCCACGTCGCATCAAGGCTGTTCTGAAGGCGAAAGGTGGCCCGACACCATATTAATCTGGTAAGTTGCACTTTCGTTCAGGTGTTTCCATTATTCTGATAAGCATCTGTATATATATA
>JAGDQP010009614.1:0-24646 GCA_022664845.1 Lepisma saccharinum
TACCTGATGTTGAAAAAATAATAAAATCGCGACGACTAAGGTGGGCATGCCATGTAGCTCGATGGGAAACAATGAAGACTGCATTCCATCTTGGTTAGAAAGCCGGAGGGAAAGAGACCGTTGGGAAGACGAAGACGCCATTGCGAGGAAACTATTAGAAGAGATCTTTGGGATATAGGTGTTCTTGATGAAACTGGTGTGATCTTGCCCAGGATAGAACTTTATGAAGAATGTTTGTTACTGCGGCGGTGAAATTGCGAATTCCGTAAGTCATAGAGTATGTAAGTGCGCTTATTTAGACAAAAAGGTGTTTTTTTCAGAAGCTACTTTTAATCTGTACTGTTTGTACACACAATGACAAAAGTACATGAAGGTTGTAATTATAAGAAATGTTCCCCTTTCATCCAGGAATCTTGTTTCTCTGTATGCTTAATAGTTAGACAACTAACATGACAGTACAAATATGGGTCAAAACATGGCATGCCATTATATTCCTCCATTTAGAGGAAGAAACATTAAGTCGTTCATCATCATTTAGAAAACCATGAGATAGATAGGGAGAAGTTCTATTCACATTAAGTTCTAAGAGATAGGAATTAATACAAAGAAAAGAAAAATAATAATATGGGCATCATGCAGGAATCTTCATTATGCAATGCAAGAAAACTTGTTTTGTTCAAACACACACACACACACACAGAGGGGAGAGAGAGAGAGAGAGAATGGGGATACAAGAAAATCCTTTCCAAGTGATCGTGATACATTTTGACAAAATTGGATACTGGAGCATAGAAATAATCCTTTGAAGGGATTCACTAAAGCTGTCGTAAGTGAAAAATTTGACGCAAAGTACGACTCCCTAAGTTTGTAAAGTATGCTTGAATTCACAAAAATCAGATACACGAAACTTGAGGCAAGCCAGTGTGCGAATTACCAGAAGGGATGTGGGGAAAATACTCCTGGGAGTCTGCATGTGGGCACACGTATAATGCATAACGTTCGATTTATCACGTTATTTTCTTATCAACAACATATAAACCCCCTGTCAAAATACCTTAATTTGAACACTGTGTTAACCTTAGAGGGATTTTCCAGGTTTTGTCGTCAACAAACACCGGGATGATACCATCAATTTTAGCCCTGGCCGCATCCTTCCAGTACAGAGCGACCGTCGTTTAGTGGTACGTCTCGGGCATGAATGTTTGTATATGTGGTTTTAACTTAATTTCAAGTTTATTAGTCTATACAGGTTAAAAGGGTGTATCAAATTGAACAAGTAAAGCCCGCTTAGGGTGTACAAAGCATTGGCTAAGCATTCGGAAAGACCTGGAATCGATTTCAGCGGCCGACCATTCTAACAGAGGTTTCCCAAGATTTTTCCTCAACCATACCAGGCCAGACAAAGTAGGGTCTGGACGTCTACCTTCCAACACAATCTCCCAACCCTATCCCGGTCTGATCGTCAGATGCCTAAAGCCCTTATTTTTTAAAATCTTTCCACGAACCTTTTACCCCACCCTATCCCGGGCAAGTCTTCTGCTTAAATGGCATACATTCACACATGGACACAAATCATATACTGTAGATATGAATATTCGAATATAATATACTGGGTCTCAGGAATAGTAAGGTATCTCCCGCTTATTCTTCATTGTCAATTCTCAGTGGTATCATTCGGGAGGTAGTGGGTTCGGTCTCAGCGGCCGACCTTTCTGACTGAGGGTTTTCCAGGGGTTTCCTCAATCACCCCAGGAAAAAATGTAGGAACTTCAACTTCAACATAGGCCCTGACATTTTTCCGAATCCTTTCCCTTTTCTACAGCGGCCTGAGCCTTAGATAGCTAAAGACCATAAACAAAATTCAAATTCATTCTCAATTCAAAGTGCGCAAAGTTAATTACAGGACATATGGATTGAATCAAATTTTAATATGTCGAGGTAGAAGAAACTCACAATTAAAAGCAGAATTGTAAACTAAACCTATTGCTAGTAGCCTATCACTTTACTATTATGTTTCGCGAAAGTAAAGCCTATTTTTTCAGCTGTGGGATTCGTGCTCGCCGACAATATTGTAAATGTTTACCAGTTGCGTACCTTAACGAACTACGCCACCGCGCCAATGAAATAAAGCACACAATCAGACACTGATATTGCACAGTGAAACTTGATTCAGTTCTTTCTGTTCTTTAAAATAATTTTTTGATGTTTAAACTTACACATGTCTGTGGTGCAAAGATGGCATTAACAAGGCCATCAAGTATTGGCGTATATATATATATATATATATATATATATAAAATACACAGCCATATTCAATCCACTACTGGATGAGGCCTCTCCCGGAGGTGGTCTATTGCTCCCACGCTGACCGTATGTTTTCATGTTTTAAGCCTTCAAGCTTCTGAATCACAGAGCGTTATAATAATTTACGGGTGGTATAAATGTTTCTATATTCTCTACGGGCGGGTCGTATTATACACTGGTGAGTTTGATCACGTGACTTGTGAGAATAACTAACTAGTGGTGGAAATTTTTATGAGAAACAGAAATTATTAGAACTTGTGAAATTTTGACTTGTAGCTAGTAACTAATGAACTAGTAGGCTAGTATTGTTGAGAAACAGGCCACTCGTGGTGTTTTAATAAGACAAATCTTGGTAATCTTTTCTCAGCTTTCAAAATAGCTCATGGGTAAGACATTTGCTTTCTAAATCAACGCGAAAGTAACATGAGCACGAATCGTGGTCGGGATAATAATTTTCCTGCTAGTGAATAAGACAATAGTAACTTTTTTTCACTAAATGACCAAAGTGTCGAATTTGCGAGCAAGCATCCAAGCTGTTTGTACTATTACGTCAAACTGAGTGTGACCTTGTAAAACATTCTAAGCAGATATACAAAGTAATGAATAAGACTTTCCCACACCACTGGCGTATTTCTTTCTTCTGATGATGACAAATACAATTATAAAACGATCTTAGTAAGTAGGAAATTAAGTTCGATGTAGTATAGTGGTTAACATGTTGGACTTTCAGTCTGTACATTTAGGTTTTGTTTCCCAGTTAACCAACGACATTATTTAAAATATACTTGTATGAGAATGATGTCCAAGCTGCGAAATACAAGCCATTGGACTGTCGAGTGTGATCGTAATACATCAACGAAATTGTTTCATAATTAATGTCAATTTCCTTCGCATTTCTCCTTTCTTAAATGTTATCGTGCTTGTCTCTATGTTTTTTGTTCGGTTATGTGCGTATGTGTAAGTTTTCTCTCTCTCTATCCCCCTTCCCTTTTTGTGTGTATGTTTGTACTAGACAAGGTTTGTTGCTTTGCATAATGAAGATTCCTGCATGATGTCCATATTATTATTTCCCTTTTCTTTGCATTTTTCCTATCTCTGAGAACTTAACGCGAATAGAATTTCTGCCTACCTATCTTGTGGTTCTCTAAATGATGCTGAACGACTCATGGTTTCTTCCTACAAATGGAGGAATATCCTGGCATGTCATGTTTTGGCGTATATTTGTACTAGCATGTTGGTTATCTAACTATTACCTATACAGTGAAACAATTCTGCTGGAGGAAAGAGCTAGTATTTCTTATTACTCCAACCTTCATTTACTTTTGTCGTTATGTGTACAGGCATTTAAAAATAAATTTTGCAATATTTATATAAACAAGTAATACTGTATAAGCAACATAGAACCCAGACTGCTTCGAAAAGAACCTATTGCTTCAACAAATATCACTATAGAGAACAATGCGATTCTGTAATTATTCTCGTTATGTACCATATATTGAAGAAGTTTGATACAAGCGTGAGTGAGGCGGAGTTTATAAGAACATATCGTAAACAAAGGATGTAGAGGAACATATATAGCAATCCTAGAGTACACTAGAGGTACCTTACACCAAGGAAACTGGAAAAAGCATTTAATTTTGATGAAACAGCCTCTTTCTTCGCGAAAGACGTTCACATTAAAGAAACTAAAAGAAAAAACAACAACATGTTTTAGTTAGTTTCTGCAAATCCAGAACTATGAACTACATGTGTGCTCTTGGATTTCTCATACTGAGACTCAGCGGTGCATCCAGGATTTTTGAAAGGGAGGGAGTGCAGGTGAAAGAGACCAGAGTAATTTTCGAAATTTTCTCGATAAATTATTTTTTTAAGTAGGGTAATTTGGAAGTATTTTGTAGAAAACATATTTTATTTATTTCACAGCTCAATAATATCATCGCACTAGACCTCAACGAGCAGGGTAGTTTGAAGCGAATATATCACTTTGTCTGCTGTGTTCAATATGGAACCCAACAACACTATGCTTCTTGGCAACAAACTTATAAGAACAGTAGTCCCAAATTATCTTATTTCCTTTTTTTTTTCATATTTTCCTTCACATTGCTAGGTTTTAAATGAAATAAAAAATCTGCATACTCCAAAATTTATATTTTTAGTATATTATTTAAATTTATCCGGGAATAACCAAAGCTTTTTGAGATTAAGTGTTTAAATAATGCTATAAAAAATCATGTACTTTTTCCTTGAGGGGGCGTGTTTTTCCCACGTCCCATCACCGGATCCGTCGTTGCTGAGACCAAGGCAACTAGCAGCAACTCGGAAACTGAAATAAGAAGAAACCAACATATTGTTTCCTCGGAGTCATAGATAGAGTTTCCTGGTTTCGTACTATTCGGTCATAAAGACTTTCACTTGAAGTAATACAGTGTTTTGTAAAATAACGCCGACAAGACTAGCTTGCGAGATTTCTGTCATGAAAATTAAAAAAAAGAATTGTCAGTCACACTAGGCAAATGCCTTTATAGTACCTTGAACTTAGGTCCTAAACTTTAACCCTGCCTGAACCTTACCGCCCCCATCCGCTTTCCCATCCACGATCCCGGCCTGAGCCTTACATGCCTAAAGGCCATAAATAAAATTCCAATGAAAGTAACAAAATATTTTCGTTACTGTAGCCGAAACGAAGTATTTGTGCAGCCTGGATGCTTTATAATTTTCATTTCTTAATTTCATATCAGGAATCTCGTGAAATGGTTTTGTTGGTGTTATTTTGCAACACCCTGTATGAAAGAGTAGTATCATATTATCTTATACATTTACAGGGAAGGATAGATTAGCTAGAAAAAGAGGACCTGCTAATACTTTCCACTGAAGGTCCTAAAAGCATTATGAATTCTTTGCTCTTAATGTTTAATTTCTAAAGAGTAATTGAGATAAAATTGTACAATTTTACAGTGTCAACTAAAGACATACAATGGAAATGGTAGTATGTTAACAAATTATCCATTATGCTAATCTAGATATCGACCTATTTAATTGTTGGCATATGCATAATTGAACCAAACTGTTATCATATTAGGATCATCATTACAGTCAGCTCTACATCATTCCGAAGAAAACACTATCGTTAACAACTATAGATAGAGAAATACAGACCATAATTTTCAATTGAGAAAAACCTAAAAAAAAAAAAAAATGTGAACTCTAACCGTTGTCCACCTAGTACGCTTTGCTATATTCATTTGTTTGAATAACTGTATTTCAGTAAATCTGGACTAAGATGTACTCTTTTTCCGCGAAGTTTACAGAATTTAACTGAATAAATGATCGACATTTAATACAAAGTTTTGGTAATGTAATTTAGTCTGGTTACCATGGAATCAGTAATAGGCTGAAAGTTCTGGTGCTGTTAAAACATGCAAGATTTTTCCACTCAGTCAGGATACCAATTTTGGCGGGACCAGCCATTTTTTACGTAATGCGTGAAAATGTGTTTTTAATTACTGTTACCATGGTAAGTACCATACAATTTTCCACCAATCTCAAACCTCATACACATAGGGAAGGGGGGATTAGAATAGAAGGAGACGCCCAGGCTGCCAAATTGTGAAGCTAAAAGTGGCCGCCTGTCAATCTTGCAGTGCGGCCATCCGCCATCTTGCTTTTGGAAGAAACCCACGAAATCACCATTGTCTTATTCACATCATACGGATACTATTTACGTGAAATTCTAAATCTGATGTTATTACACTTGAATTTGTTTATTCGGGAACGTTTAAATTAATTTCAGGTGCCCGTGAATGAAACAATAGTAGAATGACCATTGTACAGTACAACAATGAAAAATATCGATATCTGTAGCTATTTTAACTGTGTAAGACTGCTGAGTACCAACATTAAAAGATCTGCGAATGACATTAAAGTAAGTAAGTACTGATGAAACGAAAAGGAAGTAATATTAAACACGTACTAAAAAAAATCACAATATCGCCCATATTAACAAAGTCATCCAACACGAAACCACATACTAAGTCAGTAGAGCGTTGACTTAGTAATCGGAAAGTTCTGGGAACGAAGCCAACGACCGCCCATTTTGTGACTCAGAATTTTTTGTCAAAGCATGCAAATGCCGGATTGTAGTTTCGTCTCCGCTACCCTTTTCCGGCCTGAGTGAAAATTGCTTAAAGGCCATAAATAAATAAAAATTCAAAAACCTGTCAAAATTAAATATGACATTTTATCAATATGAATACGCAGAAGAAATAAAGTGATAGGTCATTTCCCGCGGATTGACTATGCCCACCTGTGTAGCCCAGGGCGTGGATGCTCCTCTTTCTTCTCTACTTCTCATTCAGAGGAAGGTAATGACAAATTACCATTGGTTCATCTTGTCCAGAGGCCTCTCAAAGTCATTGATTTTCCGTCATTTATTGCCTGCAATACGCTCATTATACCTAGGTAAAGCTTATATATATAAAATTAAAAAATATTCATTAAGCTTAAAAAAAAAGAATGCTGACTACACTGTACCTTAGATAAAAAAGTTATTAATTCTGGGTTAAGTTCCGTAGAGGGGTAAACTAAAAGGTCTAAGTTTGCTGGATAAATTATAAGATCAGAGTGTTTGCAATTAGTTAATATTGAAAAATTTAAGCGTTGCCGTCTCGAATTAATGGATAATGAAGCAGCAATGTCTGTGAAGAGGGAACTATTTGTAATAGCGGAAGGGCAGGAATTAGATACTTGAATTTTATGTCCTTTAGGCATCTAAGACTCACGCTGGGATAGGGGAGGGGCAAGGATGCTCGAAGGTATCAGCCAGGACCTAAGTTGAAGGTGCAATCCCGGTATTTGCCTTGTATAACTGAAAACGAACTGTGGGAAAACCTGTCAGGATGGTCGGCCGCTGGGATTGAACTCATGACCCCCTGAATACTACGCCAACGCTCTACCGCTGAACTACGGCGGCTCGGTGGTGGCAATTAGAATGTTTCCGATATGGCGATGGCAAGATGCAATGGATGAGACATAACCAGGCTTTAATTAACCCACCTTCGCTTACTTAGTATTATTTCACACGCAAGTGAAATGTGACATTATGAAACTTCTTGTTGTACCTTTTTGTACATTGAAATGCAACTCAACTCGTAAATATGTTAAAATTCACATAAAACATACAGAATGAACTGATTACTTGCACGTGTGTGAATACAGTACTTCAATTTTTATTTTCCAAAGGCAATATGGCGGACCGCGATACATACACTCGAGGCGGCGACCATTTTCGGCTTCATTTTTGTTTTCTAAGTAGGGGTAGGAATGGGCGTGTTCTTGTAATTTAATTCCTCCAAGCTCATACACCTATGGAAGCACAACCTCAATCAGTGTGCGAAAGTTAATGATAATTCGGTCTATAAATCTAGCAGAAATTTCATTTAAAAAAAAGTGAATGTTTAAGAGCTTCGTTCGTTCAGTTCAATTAGAAGTCAAGTATTTATGAAAATCTGAACAACTCAGATGTTTCAGATGACAGCAATTCCATCTACTGACTCAACAACTTTTTTCTATGGAGGGAAGAAACAAAGAATGGCAAAAAAAAAAAAAAAAGAAGATGAAAAGAATAGTACAAATCTTTACAAACATGCACGCCTGGCAATCTTGTATAACGTGAAACGTTCTAGACATTGAAGAAGTTCAGATGTCCGTAGCAGATGGCAGCAAAGCGCCATGTAGAGCACTGCCACCTAACGGAATTTTGTATAACTTGATCAGTGAAGTAAACTTTTTTTTTAACTTTCCACCCTGTAACGCAGAAGTGGGTTTTCTTCGTCACTTTTTTTTCTCTTCATAAAGGTGAGAAAAGGTTATAAAAAGGCCCGGGAATTTGAAAATGGAAATGCCATTTTATTCTAAAGCACATAAACTGTTTTCTTCAGATGTTTTTAGTTCAGTGCTTCATGTCTTTGTTCAAACACAGTGCTTGTTGTTTCTGGTCTGAACTCTGAACCCGATTTTCGTATTTATTTACCAAGGCGTTGTATAGTCCAGGCGATAATGTCGCAGACTTCGGATCGGCAATGTCAATGTGTACGTAGGAGGGTTTGAACGCCGCAGCCGACCTCTTCAGGAGACGAATGCCGGGATGGTAGGCATCTCAAGTATGAATCTGGCCGATACTTTCCCCATTCTCTACTTACTTCATCTCAGCCTGAGCCAATAATACCAAAAAAGGACAAATAAATTCAATTCGTATACTATTTCTAAAACGATTTAACAGAAATGTCATCATTTGAGTAGAAATAAAGTCGAGTAATATCTCCAATGAAAAAGTTTAAGAACAAAACTCTAGGATGTGTGCGAGAAAAGAGGTTTGTCAGCGTTTTATTTAGACGGAAATAAAACTGTCTTTCATAAAAGACGAAAAGCCATTTTGAATACAAGATCTGTTTTCAGTGTTATTGTCCCAGAATTTTCACAGGGTATACGATCTGAAGCTTTTAGTTTATGAATCTTGAAGCGTGTGAATCTTTTAGTTTATGAAGGGTATACACAGGGGAAAAGATGGCTGTGTTAACTCCACATTTTTCGGTGTCCAAGGGCGACCACCACTTTTTTTTGTGCTGAATCAACATAACATACGTGGTTGATTTCGGAGATTCAGCATAATGAATGTGTTGTAAGTGCTGATCAAATAGTACAATCACAGTGTTGAATCGTCGATATCAACATGTTTGTTGTGTTGATTTAACACAAAAAGTGGTAGTCGTTTTGGGCCATCTAAAAATGTTTGAATCATCACAGTTATTTTTTTTATTGTTATTTCTTTGTATTGTATGTTCCCAGTAATTTTCTAGTCATGTTTTTATTAAATATATGGATGAAACCATTTACCCAGCAAGCCAAATACCGAACCCCCTTACGGCGGCTTGACCAACTACAAGTCGGAAAAGAGTTGGGGGAAGGTCGGCGCGACCCATAAGTGGCGTTTGGTCGTCGGTCCATTTTCCGGGTCGCCTTTGGGGTCGACATAGGGGCGTAATCCCACCCAGCACCCGCTCACCGACGTCGGCCCACCTGTCGGACGACCAAATGCCGACGTCACTTCGCGTGCTGGGTAATTTCTGCAAAAAAAAAAAAAAAAAAAAACATGGATGAAATGCAAAATGGTTTGATTCTAAGTCAGAGAGGTAATAACAACGAAGTTATATGCGTAATTTGTTACTTTCAGGTAAAGAGAATCAAGCAGGCTGTTTAGACGTTCACGCAGCAACCAAGTACCTATATCAGTTACAATTCAGTCGACTCCAGAATCCAAGGGATACAAATGATATTCACGAATAAAAAAATGTTTGAGGTAATCTTTTATATATAATCGGAAATACATGTGGTACAAAATTGTCATATTTTCTACATGAACACATGAGGATTCAAGGCTTCTTTGTGCAAAATATGACAGATTTATGTCACCTTTATTACGAGTAATATATGAAACATTGTCTCGTACATTTTTGATTCGTTAATGCCACCTGCATCCCTTTGCTTCTGCAGTCCAGATATAAGACTTACTCTGTTTGTTACAAATCTATATAGTATGATGGTATTTACTCCATACATCCAAAAGTCTAATTTCAACTTTGCCTTTGAAAACATAAGTCGAAGTTCATATTACTCAAGGCCTGCACAAAGAGACCAACCAAACAAACAAATGTTCTGCTCAAATTACCTGTACCGTATATACACATTTCTACAAAATAATTGTTATGCTGAACAGATGACGAAAAATTACTGACGCCTATCATGTAGTTATAACCTCTTCTCCTTCTCAACATCACATATGGAACCATACGTATTTCACAGTAATAAGTTTACCGGAGTGATTGTCAAATTAAATAAATAAACGAAACGAAAGTAGATTGCATACGCATTTTAGCAGAGCGTATATGCTAATGTTAAAGTTAACCAGAGGATATACGGAGTGTACCTCCGTATACCCTCCACTACACCCCTGTCTGCCTTCAACAATGTTTCTCATACTTCTCGGAGCCTCAAACTTCTAAATTAACAGTTTGTATACTCACGTACCATCAGATAGAAAATCTAAATAAGCAAGTACTCACGAATGTAGTGACCGATAATACAAGCCAGCCATGGTTCTGTTAGTTGTGTTGGCTTTTCATTCGGAAGGTTATCAGTTTGCATCCAGTAACCAGCTATCATGATTGAGATTATCCAATATATTTCTTCATTTGCACCAGCTTAATAGCGGGCTGCTACTTTGAAACTACACAGCAATAAATAGCGGTAGCGATTCAACACTTTTTGGTGTCCCATTGCGCCCACTACTTTTGTGTTAAATAAACACAAAACACGGTGTTGATTTCGGTACTAGAAGCAGGATAGAAAATAGAAAACTGAAGGGCAATTTGAACATGGGTTGCTCAATAAGAAATGCAGCGTCGTACTGATAAGATTAAATTGCCAGACATATGAAACACTAGATTCAAACAGTATAAAGGATCAGAAATATATTTCCCGAATCCTGAAAACAAACAAATTTACTGTTACGACTTAAGCCATGGTTCAATCACCTTTTTATTTGTTAATTCGGGATCAGATTTCCAATTCATGAAGAATGTTCTATTTTTATGAAAGCAAGTGATCAAGATGGCGACAGCGAAACTTGACCAGCATTATGGGTTTCTTATTGTAACAACAAGTTTAAATTATTCAAGTCTAGTCAAGTATTTGCTCATCCCATCTTTCTTCATTAAGATGTTTCCTTTAAAATTATACAAAGATGTTTCAGCCGGGGTTCGAACCCGGAAGTTTCTGATTCTCTAGACAACCTCTGACCACTTGACCACTTCGGTTGTCTTTGACGCTACATTGCAACCGTTTACATACGAGAATACCGCCATCCGACTGGGCTATGGAATTCTCTCTCATTGACATCAAATAAACGACCCCCCACTCCTGCTTGTTATGAAACCCCACACTTCGGCCTCTCTCTGTCTGTGCAATGTGGTTCCAAAGAATCTTACATAAAACTTATTATATTGATTCTCGATGAAATGTAGAAGTTATTGTTCATAATTGTTAGCTTTTATATAGTTTGATACTCAATGTTGGTTCTTTGCATTTTATAGTATTTGTTTCCGAATAAATAAATGAAATATTTGATAACCTTGAACGATAGACTAACACAGAGAAAGAGATGCGCACATGACCTCAACATGACCTTAAGCTTAGATCTTCTACCAACTCCTCAAAGATGTGCTTTTGCGGTTTTCGGAATATCTGTTTATTTGGTATCAAATTTATTTAAGAATTTATTTATTTATTTGGGTTAATTTGACATAGTAATGACTGTGAGTAAAAAGGGAAAGTGCAAAGCTTACCACGGGTATAATATGAATTTAAGTCTAAATCAGTACAAGGTCATTTATTAGGAGAGAGTTCCGTGTGGTGTGTTACGTAAAATGCCTTTTGTCTAAGTATAGTCTGTATGACTAGAGTTCGTCTTCTAAACCTTTAGTTGGAAAATTGCCAATATTTTTTTAACCTGCAATATCATGGTAAGATGGATTTCTAGTATGCTGTGTTGTAGTTGTAAGTGTGGTGCACTGGTAAGTGATTTTACTGTATATCAAGGTCTCATTCCTTAAAATTAATGTAGTGGTTTAGCTTCTCTTCAACTAGCGAAAAAGCCGCTTAACGTTTGAAATATAAAAGTATATATTAATTAGGGAACCTTACTTTCTGACTACCTTAGTATGTTGGGACCACTCATAACAGTAGAAAAATTTGGGACCACTCATAAAAAATTTGATGCAGAACAGTTTCGAAATCTGTTCTAAGCAGTTTCGAAATCTCGAGTGATCGTTGGATAGTGAGAAGAGAGTTTGAAATAAACACTGAATTAGAGAAGAAGGTTATCAGAGGAAACCCATTTTAGATTATAAAAAATCCAGGGCAAAGCAGACAGAAATCCGATATTAAACTAATCAACATAGTCAGCGCTGGCAATTAAGAAGATATCAATCAGAAATAATGTACTACACAAATATTGTTAGGAAAGAAACCACTGAAACTAGAGCTTGAAGAGAATCAAACAAAAGTTCTTGAACTTGGGAAAAACAAATACTGGCGGTTGAGGAACCTGGTGGAACGGTAACGTCTTTGACCTCGATTTTGACGTCTCTTCGTGAAACATTTGATTAGCTGCGGAATGAATGACTCACAGCAAGTAAGGGGATAGCAAAAGAGATACCATCTCAAATCTAAAAATTCACTTCCTCACTTGGAACTCCCGAATTTCTAGGTTCAGGACACTTCCTCAGTTGCAACTATTTTCTATGGAATTTATGGACTTCCTCAATTGGGACTTCCTCAGTTGGGCATATATCGTAAGTGTAACATCAACATTGTCTCAGAGCGAGTGGATTTGATCATCTCAAACCTGTTTTAACACGATTTCATTTGTTAAACCATAAATTTGGATTACAAACTTCCACTCAGCCGTTGTACAGAAAACAAATGTATGTGTTCGTGTTCAAATGTTCAGATTAATATCAGCTGTTAGCCCCTTTTATCTTAACATCTCTTGGAATTTTGTTGATTTTGGTAAAAGGGGACAATAGTTGTGCGTTCTTTCAGTTTATGTAAAATTTGTGATACTTAAATGTCAGTATGTTGAAGTCATGTCCAGACCTCTTTCTCTGTGTTATTCCATCGTTCACGTTTATCAAGTATTTATTCGGAAACAAATACTTTAAAATCAACATTGAGTATGTAACTAAAAGCTAACAATTATGAACAATAACTTCTACATTTCATCGAGAACCAATATAATACGTTATATGTATGCTTTTCCAATACTTTCAAGAATTATTTTAAAATGTTGCGGACACTATAGTTGTGAAACTCTGAACTCCTGCTCTTGTTATTATGATGAAAATTAACTTTAAAACTTGTTTCATATTACTTTATAAAGTCAACCATTTATAAGTATTTGTAATTCAGTTTGATTTATTCAATAAAAGGAAAACAAAGTGTCATTCAAAAGATTGAGGGAAGTAATTTGGTGTAACTTGATCAGCAACGTAATCTTTCCTCGCAAGGAATACAAGACATCGAATTATTTACTGAATGTATAGCTGTTCGATTTTTCTATATACCGACCGATATTTGAAAAAAATGAATGAAATATCGATATCATGAAAAATTGAAAATCGATATATTGATGTGAAATGATTTTCTTATTCAATTCAAATTTGATGTTCGACAGTTTTTTTCGATATTTACGATATTCGAATTCCGATTTTTCGATATGAGCTATCTTTCAATGTCAATGGTACTCGATTTGCAACGTTATTTCTATAGATCCAAAGATTTCTTGATATGAATAATACCTGGTATAGAAAACAGATAGCAACTGTTCCTGTAGTAGTTGCGGAAGCTATTTTCTAACCCGTCCGACTCAATTTCTCCCTCATAAATTTAATGACGCTTTCCATCGGACAACCTGTTAATGGCATACAAGACGAAACAGCGCGCCAAGTCTGGGCGCTGTTATCAGAAATAAATGCAAGGAAAAAAATTCTTTCTTTCTTCCTCTCCCCCCACTGGCCTAGTCATTACCGTGTTTGACTACGGATTGAGGGTCCCGAGTTCGATTCCCGGCGCTGCCAAGGATTTTTTCAAAGGCAAGACGTGTGGGTCTGGTACGGTGCCCACCCAGCATCGTGATGCAATTAGGGAGCTGCTATGAATAAAAATCTTATATGGTCAGCATGGGAGTAGTAGACCAATCTCCTACGTCCGGGGTGAGGCCTCATCCAGTAATGGACTGAACATGCCTGTAGTTTATTTATTAACTTTTGTGACTTCCGGACTCAAGGGGTTAAGTGTTTTGATTTTTTTAAAAAAATAAGTCCTTTATGTAACTATGACTCGAGTATCAAAGTGTTAAGTGAATTTTAAATAGTTCTGTCCATTTGTCAACATTATATTTTTATCTCTCAGGTTCTCAACGTAAAGATCTAATATGTGCATACTGACCTGAAAATGTTAAGTGGATTTAATGTATTACTCTTTATTTCTTATACTTTTAAGAATTACATCTGTAATATATTACACTTTATATTTGCAGGCTGAGTTCATGAGGGTTCAAATAAAATATCCTAGGATTTTAATAAATGCTTCATGATTCAAATAAGTCTGTCTCGCTTTGGAATATGTTCATTTTACCTTGATTTACTATAAAAATTTCCTAGGGGCTTTCAATATCAGTCTTCGAGTATAAAAGTTATATTAAATACCTGATCATTTATTTATTTTTTAGATCAGGCACTTCTTGTGTTTGGGACGCAAACTAAACATTTAATAGCTTACTTAAATATGCTAGTTTTTTTTTTTTTTGTAGCTGTTGCTTCGTCTTCAAATATTTTAAAGTCAATTTTTTTACAATTCTATCTCTTTCCAAGAAGAGAATTCCCTCTGAAGGATTTAATTATTTTTAGTATTTTTAACTTTTTTTGTCCAACCCCGTATTTATTTAACGAAACGCAATATATAGGCACATTCGCGTTATTTTCTAATATCTTAACCTACTTTTGAGATTACTGAATAGTACGTTGTCTCATATCACTCTATTTTAAAATCACATGACCAGGAAGGTGAACGGGATGAGAAAACTAGTGCAAGACACCTTTATATTTACAGCTTTATTTTTTAACTTGCATATAAAAAAAAACACAAAAATTATTACTTTTACTAATGAGGTCTACTAGGGATATAGTCCCTGGGAGAGCATTTTTCGAAGTAATCAAAGAATAAGGATGTCTACTTAAGTTTACTGCTCCTCCTCGTATTTACACAAGCAAGATCTTGAACCTATAATTTCATTAAAATAAAACTTTGGCTCAGTTTGTAGAAGGGGACTGTTTCTGTACATAATATATTAATCTTGCATTATCTGCAGGATCAGTTCGTGGGAAAAACTTAACGAACAGTAAGGAAATGTGAATGTTGAAGTAAAGATAAACATGGAGCAAAGATAAACATAAAGATAAACATGGAGAAAACGGAATTACGTGCGCTTCATATCTCGTATTTGAAACGTTGATATTAATTTCTAGATTCAAATAGCAGATAAAACTCATCGCATTTCCAACACCATGAACACCTCTAATTTCATCTAATATTGATCAATTTTTCACACGTGGAATCAATATAAATAATTATGGGCTAGGGTAGAGTTGAAAAAACAACAGCACTATTGCGTAGTCCGTAGTTTGGGGATGGAGACGGATAATTGTCAGTCTTACAAATAATAGTTGAAACTAAACAGAAGGTTAACGAATGTGTGTCACAGGTACAACATTCATTTCTACAGCAACAAATAAAATTTCAACCATTCAGGTATTGGACAAAATAATGGAAACACTTGTCAAAAGTGGGACATGTGTAACAGTGCTTGGTAACACTGATCACTGTGTAAATAGATCGTATCATCTCTGTTGCATGTCAGATGGACTGTGTACTAATAGTAGTGTGTTTGTGGACATTTTACAGGTGTGGTGAGTGAGTATATCTGACTTGACGGAGGTTCAAAGAGATCTTATTGCAAGTGTCCATATGTCTGAAGCATTGCTAGTAAAACAACAACGTTATGCGGTGTAATACAAGGAACGGTATCGATAGCCAAAACTACATACAAAATACACGATAAAACATGGTCGGTGAAGCATAATAATGGTCGAAAGACGAAGCTACAGGATAGGGATTGCTTGGCCTTGAAGTGGATTCAGACGTCGCAGAAGACACTAACGTCCGAGAAAGTGACAACAGAACTTAATTTGCACCTAAACACCTCAGCGTCATCCAAAACAGTTACACGGGGACTGCATAAAATGGGTATCGATGGGCGTGTTGCTATTCCCAAGCACCTAATAACAGACAAGAACGCTTAAAGGCGATGTGCATGGTGCATTGCCCACAAAAACTGGACGTTGGAAAACTAACATCGTGCTGTGTGGTTGCACGAGTCACCCTTTAGCCTCTTCCCAATTACTCGACGCGTGTTTGTCTGGTGAACACTCTCTGAATTATACGATGTGGACTGTCTCCATGGCGGCTCTATTGTGGTCTGAGGCACTATATTATGGTATTCAGCAGCCCCCGTTGTCACATTATACGGTTCGGTTACAGCAGCAGCGTATAGAAAACTCTTGGGAAACCAGGTGCAATTTCATTTCCAGGCGGGAATGCCATATTCCAGGATGAAAATGCTCCGCTTAAACCACTAGCCCTGTTAACGAGTTATTTCACGAGCATGCTGATGAAGTTGAAAATGTTCCCTAGCCCGCGCAGTACCCAGATATGAATACCATCGACCCTCTGTGAACTGTTTTGGAGACCAGGGTTCGGTGCCGGTCGGGTGGTCGAGCGGTCTGCGGCGGTAGGCTATCGACTCAACGGTCCCGGGTTCGAGTCCCGGCAGGGGCATGGGTGTGGATTTTAACACTTAACAGCTAAAGGCAAATCGTGACGGGCCAAAGTCCAAAGTTACTAAACTAGCCCATATAAAAAAAAATAATAAAAAAACAGGGTTCGGCGTTGATTTCTACCTCCTTCGCGTCTACCTGAGCTGAAAGCTGTACTACAAGAAGAATGGATTCAAATTTCACTCACCACTATTTAGGACTTGTATCGGTTTAGTTCTTGCAGAATTCAAGCTGAATTGCGTGCTAATGATGGAACAACACCATGTTAATACAAAATGTTCCTACTTTCAGAAGTGTTCCTATTATTTTGTACAATATCTGTTCATTATCAGGTGTTTAGGATTCTGTTATAGAACATTCAATACGACATCTCCAATATAGAAAACGGGAAGGTATAAGAACGTTATATAAACCATATAATTAAATTAATTACTGAATCAGTAGTTTAAGAAAGGCGTTAATTTGATTCAAATTTGCAATTTCACAGTTTCCGATTATTTAAGAAACAAAAGTTTGCACACGACACAATATATCAGGAAATGCTATAAGCAAGAACTATTAGGAAACCACGAATGATGAATGCTTTCCGGAGGAGTGTGACCTTGCAATTTCATAATGTTACCTTGTTGTGTGTTTAACTGTATTTGGAGCCATTAAATGGTTGAACTTAAGTTGTTTTAAAGTTTACGGGAGAAGGATGATGTCTGATAAGGATCCAATATGGCAACATGATATAATTTTACGTATTGTGTTGCATTAGTTTACCATCAGGAGATAGAATCAGAAGAACACCAGGTCGACATAGCAAACTGGCTCAGTCTCTGGTGATCAGCCTGTTATGGAACATGATCCAGACATACAAAATGTCTTGAAGAGACAGTGAATGTCGATAGTGCGTAACATACACAGTTGATGACCGCTATATTCGCTTATGTAGACAAAGTAATGTTTCCTCCACATCAAATCACGTCCAGATCTTGTTACTGCTATCCGACGATCTGTATCAACAAGTACGGTTCACCGTTGACTACACGAAGGTGGACTGTTTTACAGAATAACAGTGTTGTGCGTAGAAATTACCCAACAACAAGGTAAGGTGCGTCTACAGTGGGCAAAAACACATACGAATTAGGCTGACAAGCAGTGGAAGTCACTACTCTTCACTGAGAAGTCTTTATTTCCTCCGGATAGATATTCTCGAAGAAGACTGATCTGGCGAATTGGATAGATGCATTCTACGTTGTTGAAATAGACATATATGGAGATAAAGATGGATTTGCTCGGAATGACTTCTCTCTTGAAGGATGCACATAACTATATCTTCTCCACGTGGAACCGTGAAAACTCAGTGGAAATTCAATTACAACAATAACATGTTTATTGAAAGTAAATGAATACCAATACGCCGTGATGATGAAAGCGTAAATATACTAAAGCTTCGTTTATTCGGACTTGATGAGACCGAATCCGTTCCGAATAAACCAGATTTACGATTTTTTCGTTATAAGCAATTGAAAGTGTAGAAATACAGTAACAAAATTAAAAATTCTGAAAGCTAATACAGTGCAATACTGCACATTTGCACTTCCGAGAATTAATTAGATGCGTTCGCTTGTATACGAAGTACAGGTGTTTCGAAACTGACATTTTATTTTTCGAAAATCGTTCCAGATAAACATGGTTGGGAGAAACGATGTTTTAGTGTAAATGGATTAATGGAATGTTCGAGATCCCATATGAAGAAGGAAAATTATTCTGGTTTCAGCTAAATATTAAATTTGAATTTCAAATTTAAACTGAAATTGAAACTAATTTTCCATTAGTCCAGATATATGCAACGAATACTTAGAAATGGCAAATTCATACTTTCTTTTCAGATGAGCATATCGCGTATTATTCAGGTTCACATTATTATATGATACCAAAATTGATTGCACCTGAGCAGAATATCCGTAATGAACTTCACCGTTTGCATGGTAGCACAAGTCTAAAGTCCATTATTATTGGTAATGAACATTTACTTCATGCGAAAAGCAGACTAGAACAGTTTGGAAACCGCACTATTTTCTGCCACAAAACAAGTCCAAGGTTGTTCGTTTGCCAGTAAAGGTAGCGGTTATTTATTGCTTTGACTGCGAGAGAAGGTTTTACCAGTATCAAGTGTCACAAAATCTAACAGTTAATGGACAGTAGTATGTCACAGTTGCGAATAGTATCCATAACCATATCATAATGTTCCTGTGGTTATCCGATGTGCTTTATAGGTACAACGAAAGGATATACGGGATTGTTTTCTCTCCCAGAACCAGTCTTACTAAAAATGTACAAGTATGAAACACGTTAATACAAAGACCGTCCCGAACCGGGTTTATAAGTGAGTTTACAATAAAAGCCATCTTTTTCTTTTGGTTTTACGCCTCAGGGAAGTAGGGTGAAGTTCTGCAGCAACCTGTTGCAAACTGTGTGCACAAAGTGATAAGACACCAGTCCGTTGCAACTGTGTACAAGGGCAATGTATCATTTCATCGCAACTATGTACAGGTTTGTGTTTTAGGGGGACACACCAGCCCGTTGCTAACTGTGTGTGTCAGTTGAGGAAAGAAAGCATAACAGCCCGTTGCAAACTGTGTACGCAGGAAGGTGCTTCGATCCGTTGCTAGTCGTAAGCGGATAGGATGGAGAGAGGCGACCACCCAAACGAGGAGTGATGTTAGTTGCATAGATGTCTGGATATTTATAGGGTCCTTTTTGGGTGTGGTCCTCTAGGTCCCTCCTTCTGCTATGTCAACTCCATTTAGCTGCGACCCCAACTCTATCTTCGGTTTTTGATCGAACTGCTGTCATCGTCTGCTTGATGTTTACGATGGCTTGTGTCATTTCCTACTTGTTTACGTGCATTAAGACAACAGATTTGCTTTCAAAGCGTAGTACACACATTTTACTATTTGTTTATGTCTTGAATGAGCGACATGTGCTCTCAGACACACGGATCATTATAATATTACCGAAAATGCCCGGGGCTGTTTGCACCTATTTTACTTCAATAGCACGACAATGCCAGACCTCATATTGCCAGTATTTTCTGCCAACATTCAGCCAGAACACACAAGGAACATCCCTACATCGCTTTTCTTTCATACATCTCTGATTTCAATTTGCAACGTTTTTGCTCCCTAGTCTGAAATTTAAAATAGAAGGCAAATTTTGGATTAAGCTGATAAAAATAATTTTTATAATGTTCGAATTATTGCTTTTGTTTACTGTGTGATCTTATTAGCTGGTGATCTCTAGTTAATCCTGACTTTCAGACTTACCTTATTTACTCATAATCAATCTTTCAAACCTTATTATTTGCTGAGTATTTTACTGAAGTAGCTTGTGAGTCACACCTGAACTAATATCACTTGAATTAAATGGTTACCAACAAATACGGGATTGGTCCAATTTGGAAAGTTTTGAGAAAACGCCAAAAAAAAAAAAAAAAAAAAAAAAGGGTTTAAAAAGGAAAAAAAACTAAAATTTTTTTATAAAATATATGTTATATTAGGACTAATCCTTCTACTCTGCTTCATTGAATTTAAGACCTTAAAGAATATTCGTAGTGTACGATATTTCTTAAGATTTTTGTAACTGCATAAAAAAATTACAGGTTAACGTAGAGCTTCACTAATTGTAACAAGATATCCATCGCTGGTTCTTTTACTGTACGTATTTTAAATTGCTCCAAAATATTCAATGATAATAGCGTATGTCGTGTTTTAATGCACACTACCTTGTTGTAAACGATTGATAATAGCGTATGCCGTGTTTTAATGCACACTACCTTGTTGTAAACGATTGATAATAGCGTATGCCGTGTTTTAATGCACACTACCTTGTTGTAAACGATACACACTACCTTGTGCTCAGTTGTAAAGATGTGATTTATTACCCTTTACATTAATCCCAATTTCTCGAATATCGCTGGCATAACACATTAGCGTAGCTCGTGTTGGACTGAGACCGGTATCAAATTTGTCCTAATTTTCATCTCAGGGAATTTCTCAGAGATGAACAAAAGTGGTAGACCTTTACATGGTCCATATCTGAGAGCACTTGCTCTACTTCCAGAGTTCACTTGAGAGTTCACTTGAGCTACAATCATTTTCAAGTGGAAGCTGGTGAGAAAGATTGATGTTAAATTCGTTTTCTAGTAGTAACTGAACAGGTTCATAAATAAAATTCAGAATTCCAATTCATTACAATCGTAAATAAGTAGATGATGCTTTGCGTTTCCAAATTCTCGGTTAAATTCAAATTAAGTCATGGAAATACTATGATAAACGCGCGCGCGAGAGAGAAGTACTCATGGAGAACTCAGAAAGCAAAGTTCCGCAATAAGTAACTTAGCAACTTACTTGATTAAATCAGGAGTAATCCTCCAAAGTCGTCGGTACGAAAAATGAAAGAAGCCTGAGCCCCAGAAAACGAAGTGAATAGCATATAAGCTCTCGGATCATGACATGACGGGATTAGAAAAAAGTGATAAGTAAACACCTATGGGGTGTCAGAGACTGAATTTAGAATTAGAAAATCATGGTGACGTCACTTACTGTCGTTCGTTGCTTTGTTGTTGTCTATGAGTTCAAGCAGCTCATAGTATTGTACTTCCGTATTATAACATCACCTGCCTTTATGTTACCTTTTAGTTCATAATAATACATTCCTTACATGTTTGGTCATACGAAATATTAGAATAATTTCTATCGTGTCAATGAATATGCTCTTTTATATTACAATTATACTCTGCCTTTAATATCTATGTTCCCAACTTACGTTTTCATTTAAATCTTATTTATTATAACATCAATCTTTGCATCACACAGTGGTTTTCAACATGGACGCACGTTCAGTACTATATGTATCCATTTATAAATCTACTATCTATTTGCATATCTTGGGTGCTTGTACAAAAACAGGTAAGTCCAAAAATTCCTAAAATGTTTTTTTTACACATTCTCTAATAACGAAATTCTTTACAATTGTGTGTAACAGACTAAGCCCTACCATATCTGTTATCGATGTTAGAGCACTTTCATTTCCACACATAGTATTTCCAATCTTCAAGTCAAGCTTTCTCAGTACTAATATTTTGTGGCTTAACAGTTTTCAACAAGCATCCGTTGTGTTATATTTATGTTACCAAGAATTAATGACGAAATGTTTAATCTGTTATTGCAGATAATATGAAGAATGTTGGTGTCATACTTTTGTTACCTGGTTCTGATTGGTGCTAATACACTTGTTATGACCGTAGCCACAAGGAACGATATTCGTCTACCAGAGACAAGGAATGATGTTACTTCTATCAACTGTTTGAAATACTTTATATCCGAATATTTTCTGTATCAAGATGTTTTGATCATTTCAACACCATCTAACACTCAACTGGAAAATTTTCTCACTCTGCAACATCAATATTTTCAATCACCAATAATGATTGCCAAGAGCAATTCAATTTCTAGTCATACACTCCAACCACAAGTACTTTTTATTCATTGCACTGTCGAGGAATTTAATAGTACTTTGAATGCAATTGTGTCTTCCAACATCGAGATTTCACGTATGAAGATAATAATAGTTTTCTCTATTAACACTGACGTTGAAATAAAGGTAAAACCTATTTTGGAAGCAATGATACACCGTTACACGTTTCAAGTTGTTATCTTATTACGTTCTCATACGAGTATGTTGCTTTTAACATATTCAATTGGAAAATGTAGTCACTTGAAATCACCTAAATTTCTTGATATGTGTAACGAATTTAAGTTTTGGCAAGAAACAAATGTATTTCGAAACACTCTTGTTAACTTGAATAACTGTTCTTTACAGGTGAGTACATTTCACATCCCACCAAACATAATACTCGCAAACGAGAGTGGAACAATTAAATATGATGGTATAGAGTTTAGATTATTGGCTGTTCTAGCCGAAACAATGAACTTCACATTTACGATAAAACCTCCAAAAGATATCATAACATGGGGTTTTAAACTTGAGAACGGTACATATGTTGGTTCTTTCGGAGACATAGTTTACAAGAGAGCAGATATAGCGTTAGGATCATTCATTCCAACATTGGAGAGATACAAAACCATTGATCTAGCTATTGAAGGTGAACCGCAGCATTTAGTGTGGGTTGTTCCGAAAGCTAAACGATCGGCGTGGGAAAGTATATTTATGCCATTTAAGCTCAATTTGTGGATTATTTTGCTAGTGTCACAAATGTGTCTTAGCGTAATAATTAAAATTGTGAGACGATTTTCCAAAGAAGAGAATTCAACCTTCCTTGAAAGTCCTGATTTACAGTTGTTCGGTCTTCTGCTTTGCCTATCCGCACCGAAACAACCTCATTCTACATTTCCAAGACTAGTTTTCATTACCTGGGCTTGTTTTTCTGTTATTTTAGACACATGTTATAAGTGTTCACTTGTAAGTTTTCTAACTACACCTCCTTTTGCTTCTGAAATCAATACTATAGAAGATATTTTAGAGTCAGGGCATCAATGGGGTGGTCCTTCAGTTGTGAGAAAACTTTGCACGTATAATAATGAGAGAGTTTCAAAGAAAATTGTGGATAATTTCATTCCTGTTGACAGCTTTTTTAAAGGTTTACATCGAGTTATCGCTAGAAGGGATTTTGCTATGATTATGAATACACTTCACCTCGAGTATATAATACACAAAGAATACGCTGATGACAGTATTCACGTAGTACATACCCTAAAAGAACCGGTGTTGACGTTTTACAGGACAATACTTTTACAGAAATATTCTACGTTGAAACCCAAAATTAAACTTCTCGTGCAAAGGTTGTCCGAATCTGGGCTACCAACGAAATGGGAGAATATTTTATTGGAACAGTACGTGCAAAAGCATCTGAAACCAAAGCAGGTTCTTACCACAAAGCACTTACTGGGAGCATTTTGTTTGTTAGGGTTAGGGTGCTTAATCAGTACAGTGTTCTTCTTCTCAGAAATCATTTATACAATTTACAGAAGTTGGAAAATGTTTGGATTACCAAATAATTGTTGGATTCATCGTCTTGGAAAGTATTGCCATAAATATCGAAAGAAAACTGTGAAAGAAGGACGATAATTGGTAAACACGAAGAATATATTTATAAAATAATATGCTCTGTATCAGTAGCGTAACTAGAATTTTGTCATCCCTTCCTGCAAGAACATTGTAATTTCTAGTAGCATCTCCCACATGTAATTTCAGCAAATTCTTGCGCATGTAAAAATCATTCACCAACTGTGCAGACCAGTGTTGCGGAATTCTTAAAACGAAGATTCTCTTCAGATTGCGTGAAAATTCCCGGGCAGACATAAAAATTCTTTGACTTTTATCAACTATGAGAACGTTTTAAAATCGGACATCCGTTGTGATGTTTGCTTCAGGCGTAATGTTTGTAAAGTTGTAATTTTTGTGATGTTTGCTTGTAATGTAATATAATATTTGTAACGCAATATAATCCTTGTAATATAATATAATGTTTGTGTTCTTTACTTGTAATTCTTGTAATGTAATATACTGTTTGTAACGTAATCGAGTGTTTTTGATGTTTGCTTGTAATTCTTGTAATGTAATGTTTGCGATATTTGCTTATAATGTAATATAATGTTTACTTGCAATTTTTGTAATGTAATATATCGTTTGAGATGTTTGCTTGTTATGTAATCTAATGTTTGTGATGTTTGCTTGTAATGTAATCTAATGTTTGTGATGTTTGCTTGTAATGTAATCTAATGTTTGTGATGTTTGCTTGTAATGTAATATAATGTTTGTGATGT